>WNYA01002335.1:0-43690 GCA_019512145.1 Engystomops pustulosus
GGAAACAATTTTAAAACTTTAAGTAAAAGGAGTTCTGTGATTGGAACGAGTTGGTATATGGTGTTTCTCCCGAGTCTGCTTTTTTATGAAATTATTGAATTCCATATGGATTGTGATGAGCATATCCATCAACATTTGGATTCGAGGAACTTTAAAACCCAAAATAAGTAGTAAGGGGTAGAGGGCTGCAAAATTGGGTTAATAACAGAGCAATTACCCAGCCAAAAATAGGCTAAGAAAAATACTTAAAATAATTAAAAAAAATAAATAAAAAACAAAGTAAATACTGTTGTTTTATGTCATTGCACTATATGATGCCAGCGGTATCCAGATGCAGTTTTTTTAACTGTGCTATATCACACTATGGTTATACAAACTCAATTATTTTCACTGCAGTAAAAGAAGCAATGGGAAAACCACTGTTGACCATTTCTGTCATCATTACTAGCATTTTAGGAGAATGTAGGACTAAAACCTATAATTGGACAACAACTTTAAAAGTAAATATACATTAGATGAGTTCTTATTAGCTTTATAAATCATAGGTGATCTTTTGAAAGAGGAACTGCTCCTTCAGACATCATCAAGGCTAGTGGTTCCTGACTGCATAAAGTATTCCCATAGACTTATAAGTTCTAATTATATAAAATCTAATAATACAACCTCACCTTCATTTCTGCCTTATGCTTTGGAATTAAGAGTGAAAAGAATGATTTTGACCTTGGTTCTATCTCTATCACGGCCACTTCTGCACTATCGTTCTCTACTATCTCTTGGCTATTATGGCCTACATAGTTGTATTCACCTTGATGGAGTGGAGACCTGTATAGCTGACAGAGATTTCAAAAATTTGTAGTTCTCACTTTAATCCAGAGCAAAAATAATATCCATGGATTTAAAAGGATTGTCCACTTTCAGCAAATAATTGATGTGCATTGTGTAAGAAAAAGTTATACAATTTTCCAATAGACTTCCTGTATCAATTCTTCACAGTTTTCTGGATCTCTGATTGATGTCCTTCTATAGAAAGCTTTTATGTTTACTTCCAGTGGATAGAAATCTGTCCCTGGTCATGTGATGTCACACAGGTGGATGGCTTGTTATAACACACAGCTCTGATTACTCTTTTTGATACTAACCAGCCATGCACTTGCATGTCCATGACAAGACCATGGACCAATTTCTATCCACTGGAAGTAAACATAGAAGCTTTTTATAGCAGGATATCAAGCAGAAATATTGAAAACCATCATGAGGAATTGATACAGAAGGTATATTGGAAAAATGTATAACTTTTCCTTACACATACCATATAAATTTGATGAAAGTGAACAACTCCTTTAACGGTTGTGGTCTTGGGGTGTGACCGCGACCCGGCCCAGAGTTGGAGTTGCGGGCATGGGAGAATGCTGAAGATAATATACAAAGATGGTACACAATTGCATCTCTCCTGTAATTCCTACTTTACATTCATTAACACATGAATTCTTAAACACAATGCAAAGTACAAATACAGGCAATAAAACCTATAATTTATAGCGGTTCGTCATCAGGAAGGCTTTACAATATTAGTCAGCATTAGCGTATGCCATAACATGTATTTGAAATATCCCACTAGATTTATTATGCTTCAGCAGTGTTCCAGAATTGACCTAAAAACTAGAATAGCCTCTGCTTCAGGCAAGAATCCCCTGAACAAACACAAGCCTGATACAGATCAGGAAAACGCTGTTTAATTCTTAATTACCTCATTGTAAGTCAAGCAGCTTTTACATTTAGTGGAATATTTATTGTCGTGAAGATCTGTATTTTACTATGTCACTCATATTGTAATTCTGATAATTATCAATACTAATTTGTTTAATTACATGCTAAGAGTGTCCGGAGAAACAATAATGGCTAAGCAACAGTGCAGAATGTGTGGTACATTTAATTTACTTTTATATTCTTTTATTATGTGTTCATATTTATAAGGATCATATAAAATCCATGTCAAGCTTATCTCAAAATTGTTATAACCATGTCTTAACAAAACCAGTTTACATTCATATGCCTTTGTAATTATGGTAGGATGGTTAATTCATAGTGTTTGTAGCTGATGAAAGATGATTTAAAGGGGTTGTCCAGAGGTTAAAAAACATGGCTGCTTTCTTCCTAGTCGAGGTTTAAAAAACATGGGCTGCTTCTTCCTAAAACAATGCCACACCTGACCATGGTTTTTGCTCAGTATAGCAGCTCAGCTCTTTAGAGATGAATGGAGTTCGTTGCAATTCAAGCACTACCCGTTTTCAGGAGAGGATCTTTTTTGGAAGATAGCTACTATATTTTCAATCTCTGACAAACCCCTTTAACTTGTATTATAAGGAATGAAGCTATTATTCAATGTAATGAAATCGGGGATGCCCTGCAGTAAATGTGTTTTTTGCGCCCTTAGTAGTGTGCAGGAAGCAGGGACACATGCAGGTTAAAGCGAACCCGTCACCAGCTTAAAATCACATTCTGATGACAGGTTCACTTTAACAATGCATGTTTCCTATTGGAACCTGTCAACAGCTAAAAAAAATCATAAAATCACTTTAAAGGCCAAGGAAAGTCTTTTAATGCCACTTCAGAAAAACAACAAAAATCCAACCTTAGCAAAAGAACAAACAAATCAAACCCTGCTTGGCTAAGCACTAACTTAGATATTTTCAGGTTCCTCTCTATACGAGTACTGGCTGCCAAGGGCACTCACTCTTGACTAGCTGGATGTGGTGGCATTCAGAATATCTTGCTGGCATCAGTTCCAGCCGCAGATCCCCAGGTGTGCTCACATACTGATTTGACATGGAGTCCATGTCAGGGCCTAATGAGTAGGCAGAAAATAGAGATGATTTGCCTAATTAAATTACTGTTGAGATTTTTGCTTTCAAAATGCAACAGTTAACATGTCTAACAAATACAAGTGTAACCACAAATTAACACATTTGGTAATGTTAACATTAATGTTAATGTTAACATTAACATGGCTGTGTTAAGGCTGTGTTTTGTAAACACAAATGTTAAGAGCACGTTATAGCAAATCTGTTGCTTGCGTTTTAAGAACGCATGTATCAAAACGCCACAGGAGAACCAACCCTCAAAGGAAAACTACCACTTGTGCTGTAGTAATTAAAGTAGTAATATCATAACGTCAGTGTCTTCTTCCAGATCCCAGCAATTTTTAAAAGAATGCAGAAAGGGATTGCGGATTGTTGTTCTCTCATCCAGTAATTTCGCAGCAAACAGGGAGATTCCTACAAGGGAACCCACTGAAAACACTGCATAATGTACAACAGATTTTATAATGTACTAGCCTGGCAGCTTTCACACCATAGGGGAGTTGGAACATGTAAAAAGTGGTTAGAAATCATAAGTAAAAAAAAAGTATAAGAAGGGTTAATAGCTTCTCTGCAGGGTGCAGAGTACAAGGTGCAGCATGAGGTTTTGAGAAAGACGAGAAAGATTTGATAGGAACTGATAGGAAGCAGGGGAGATCTTGTACTCATTACACTGTGTAGTAGATATTTGTAGGCCACAGCATGAATTGTACCTCCCCTCCTTCTTCCTCTGTGAACAGAGAGGAGCAACCCTCCTTCTTCTCTCTGATCTTTTCTTTAAAATGTACGGTTCATAAGAATAACCCAAATGTCAGGAGACCCAGCTAGTATAGAGCCAGGCAAACTGAGAGGATAGCAAGAAAGAAACTGCTGGATGTAAGTAACAAAAGTAATGGGCAAAGTTAATTGAATGGCCTAAAGTTAAACATTTGTGAAACCAAAGAAATGATAATCTTTCCAGAAGATCTTGTGTACTGTATTTTCGGCCTATAAGGCGCACCTCTAATAAATGCCTGCAGACATTAGGTTCATAAAGGCGCACTGGGTATAAGGCGCAGATCAAATGCAGTACCTAAAATAACCACAGTTCAAGCCAGCACACTTCCCGGGAGGAAACTTGTCTTAGCGTGTCAGAGAGCTCCGATCTCAGAGGTATGGCTAATGGGGGTTAATGCAGGGTGATGCAGCAAGGGGTTAAGCGGTCTTCTCTGCCCCTTCTCCTTCCCTCTCAGGCAGGTGTGTTATTCCTGTGGGGTTCTCGTGTGCTTCTCTTTCTCCTGTTACAGGGCTTGTCAGGTATGGGGATTGTTTACTGATGATGATGATGATTGCCTCGTGGCGGCACTATGGCCGTCCAGTCTGCTCTGTGCTAGGGGAGGGCCAGGATGGCACAATGTTAGTTGTGGTGCCAGGGCACCAGGAGCTAGGACCCGTATACGTGTGTGGAGGTGCAGAAAATTTCTGGGGATGGAGTCTATTAAACACTGGTAAATGTACCAGTACATTCTGTCTGTAGTACATTCTCGTATAGTTCATATATAAGGCGCACTGACCTATAAGGCGCACCTTGATTTTGAGAAAATCAAGGATTTTTGGTGCTGCGCCTTATAGGCCGAAAAATACGGTAAGTCCTGGTGACCTCTGGTCATCAATGGGAAGGAGATTGGTGAGTCAGGTATTGGGAATTGAAAAGGCATGAAAAGTGAGAAAGCAGGTTAAGAAAACTAACAACCCCTTATATTTTGTTACTATCCTTGCGCTCCTCAATATCTGCAGCCAACTGTGGTAATGGTTCCATTGGTTTCTACTGCACTATTTTTTGCTGTTGCTGCATGGGGCTCAAAGTCTGAAAGCAAGGACACACATAACATGAATAAAATGTGGCTACGAAAAAGCGTAAGGAAGGCGCTTTACATAATGTAGCTAACAATACCAATCATTAGATATAATATAGTTGTGGAGTGTGGTGAGAGTCTCTGCCCAATGTAATAAGTTTTAGGTATGACCAATGATATTAAGTTTTAATCAAAAGTAATATTACAGACATTTACTTCCTGTTGTCTTTAGGAAAGTAGGAAAATTGGGCTTCAATTCTCATTGCTCTGCAGGGCTAATTTGATTATTTAAACATGTATGGAAAAAAATGTATTATTTCTTCATTGGTTTGTGGCCACAAAGCAACATTGCTGCCACCATTTAGGTTTCCTATACAGCTTTAATATGGTGTGGGGGGGCATTTTTAGACTACCTCTACATAAACATTTCTACCATTTTGATGCACCATTGTTTGTAATGCCACAATATTAACAACCAGACAATTCATACATCAGCCTTAAATAATACTTGCAAATGCACCTTTTCACTGTAAATGTTAACTTCATATCTTGACTAAATGAGATGTACCATTAACAGTTACAATTGTATCTACCTTTTCTTCAAATTAAATTATGGTGTCCATTCACAGAAAAGAGACAGTTACAATGTAAACCATTATAAAGGATGGAGGCAATAATTGAGAGTCCTTCTTTCAATATGAAATAACATGATGTAAATTTCCTTCTACAGCAGATACTTGTAGTATATATATTGTAAGGTATTTCAAAAACAATGGACAATATCAATTCATTTAAAGTTTGTATAATACTAGCTGTGCTAGAAGAATGCTATCTTTATTTTACAACCTGGTTTTAAAAAAGGAAAGCCTTCCTTTCTATGAATAAATTTAAATATTTCTTCAATCTAATTTTGAGCAATCTGTACAGTATTCCCATGTGGACATTCACCTTTAATTAAATGAATGAGCCATATACAGTGGGTATGGAACATATGCATACACTCTGCACCCCAGGAAACAGAAATGTAGATATTTTTGCTAATTTATTAAACAAAAAAAAATGAAATATCATGGTCATAAGTATTCAGACCCTTTGCTCAGTATTGAATAGAAGCACCTTTTGAGCTAGTACAGTCATGGGTCTTCTTGGGAACAAGTTTTCACACCTGAATTTGGGGTCCTATGCCATTCTTCTTTGCAGATTCTCTCGAGTTCCCTCAGGTCAGATGGTGAACGTTGGTTGACAGCCATATTTAAGTCTCTCCAGAGATGCTCAATTGGGTTTAGGTCAGTCAAGAATGGTCAATGACACTACTTTGTTGTATAAGTTGTGCGCTTAAGAGGTTTTCATACTTGGCAGCATTTGTCTTTCCTTTAATTGCTACCAGTCTTCCTGCCCCTGCAGTGGAAAAAACACTCCCATAGCATGGTGCTGCCACCACCATGTTTCAGTGTTGAGATTGTATTTGGCAGGTGATGAGCAGTGCCTGGTTTTCTCTACACATACCACTCAGAATTAACAACAAAAAAGTTCAATCTTCGTCTCTTCAGAGAATCTTATTTCTCAGTCGGGGAGTTGTTCATGGTTTTTTTGCAAACTGTATGCAGGCTTTCATATGGCTTTCACTGAGGAGAGGCTGTGGGCAACATGACTAGCTGCTTTTGGATTATTACCAGTCGGCTATAATGATGTGATAACAATTAGGGGTCAGAAACATCATATTTCATTGGCACAGTTCCCTAACGTGTATCTGACCAACTCTGTACTTGGCTATAGCTACTTGTGTGAATTAATCCAGCCAAGGGATTATATTTAAAGGGGTTGTCCGGGACCTAGGTCTCTGAACATGTAAAACTACATGTGCCCTGACTAACTTTCTAATATACTTACCGTTCCTGAAGTGGTGGTTCCGCTTGTCCGGAACCGGTCACGTGATATCGCATCTTCTTCTGTCTTCTCTTCCGCTGACGTCACGTCCACAGCTCTCTTACCATTCGTTGCCACCTCCGGGACGGATAGGCGGAGTCTTCTCCCCTCGTTCACAGTGATGGGCGCAGCTTCTTCCACTCGTCAGGTTTCCCGAGCATGCACAAGTAGAGGAGACGCTTCAATGCGGCACTGTGACATGCCCGGAGTATATAGTACTTTCATGCCAGGTGCTGGCATTGGCACGTCATCACCTCGTCCGCCACCGCATATTTCGTCTTTGGATCGTCTATTAGGTAAGTCATGGGGAGTTGATCAAATATGAGCTTCCCCCAACTCATAATTGACCACCACAGACATATGTGAAAGCACCAAATATATGCACAGTCCCTTATGTGAATTTTTCTTGGGCTGTGGCTGGCCCCGTTTGTATGAGAGGCAATGACAAATATGGGGTCCATTTAAATTTTTGTTTTGTGACAATCCTCTCAATTACATATGTGACCACCCCATCAGACAAAAGTCATAACCCCCATGGCGTAGTCCAGTTGGGTATAGATATAGAGTGTGTCATAGATATAGTGGTCATAGTTGGTCACATATGAGGATAACATCTATGGACCACGCCACTTTAGATAGCAATGTATGGTGGAATGGCTGACAGTTTCTTTTAAAGCACGCTGAAAAATGCAAATTACTTGCACAATGCCTCATCAGAGTAATGGCAGCCAGAGCATGCATGACCGTTTGATCCATTTCATCTCAGTCTGGAGTGATGGAGATTGCCGAGCCAAACGCTTGGCAATCTCCATCAGCCTCCATAGGATGGTGGAGCAAAACAGTCATGGCAGCCAGTATGCACCATTACTCTGATGGTTGCAAACAAGGCGGTCCCACGGCGGTAATTGGGACCCAATCGGAACCGTCGTTTTCGTTAATCTGGGTTTGGGGGTATCGGAAAATCTAAATAAAAAAGTGATAAAAAGTTGTACATCCTAAAAAATGGATAGCATGAATAGCCCCAGCAAAAGTCGCACAAAAAGACACCACCCCAGTACGTACAACTAATTATTGAAAGATTTTATGAAAATTTTGTTTAAATGCTATGAACAACATTCTAAAACTATCTAATTTGGTTTTATTCCCCGTGATCGTACCGACCCAAATAATAAAGTAGAAGTCATTTGTGGGCGACCACAGTGGAAAGCCGTATTTTTAAAGCCGTCTTGGAAACCTGAATGACACTTTGGTGAGGAAAGATCACGTAGAGGACAGGATGAAATTCTCTGCTGCACTGTGTAGGAAACAGGAAGGTGTATTGTTGTGGGCGGGGGAAGGAGGCAAAGCCTGGAAGGGAGTATGTAGTGGGTGGGGTGCCAGCCACCATGTAGGCGTGGAATGGAGTGGATACAAATTATGCGTGTGTTACAGCACAATGCACTGTGGGGGAGTGTAGTTCTGCAGCACAAAAATGGTCCATACAGGAGCTGAATTTGTAAACATTTGGCAGGCTGATGTGTAACCCCTTATTGCAGGAGGATTCAAAGTTTGAACCAAGGTAAGGTATGGTGCATTAGGGTGATGATTGATGACTACTGGGAGCATCTGGAGGAAGTTTATGGGTCCGGTAACCCATTTAATTTCTGACCATGGTGGTCTGGTCACAATCTATGGGGATTAGTCCCTTAGACTAAGATAAGTGGAGCTCCTGGACCACCGCAGGGAGATCAAACCTGCCAACAACACGGGAGGCGAGAGTTCTAGTGAAAACAGGTTTCGCAAGAGCCCGCAGCAAAGAGCGGATGGTATTTGATGTGGCGGGGAGTCAACAGTACGCTTCCACGGGTGCGAAGGCCCACGGTGGCAGCAAGTAGGGACACGAGGACGCGGAAGACAGCAGGGACACGGCAGGCAGGCAGCCGGACACTGGGTTATTAGGAAGGCGGCAGGACACGGAGACGGCTGGCAGGACACGGGAAGAAGGAGGCTGTGGAGGAAACCAGGGAAGGCGCCACCAACGGCTGCAGGAACAAGGGAAGGAAGGCTGGAGGACACGGGAAGGACGGCTGGCAGGACCACGGGAAGGACGCTGGCAGGACCACGGGGAAGGACGGCTGGCAGGACCTACGGAAAGACGGCATGGCAGGACCTCTGAAGGACGGCTGGGAATCGAGGAGTGGCAGGCCTGAAGGACGGTCTGCAGACCTTGAAGGACGCTGGCCAGGACCTCTGAAAGGACACTAGGATACTGGACCGCACAAGCAGGACGCCAAGATTGCAGGACCGCACAGGATTGCAGGACGCCAATACAGGAGCCAGAATTTGAAGGAGCGCCACAGGGATTTGCAGGACCGCCACAGGAATGCGGACCCGCCACAGGGAAGGCAGGACCGCCACAGGATTTGCCAGCGGACCCGCCACAGAATTGCAGGACCCGCCACAGGATTGCAGGACCGCACAGGATTGCAGGACCGCCACAGGATTGCAGGGACCGCCCCACAGGATAAACACAGAACAAGGGAAAACACAGGAAACCAGGAACACGGGATCACAGAGGCGTCAGGAGAAACGATCTCGGAACACGGGGGGCTTTCTCTTCAGTAACAGGGAATTGAAGATCCGGCCAGGGCGATGAGGGGGAGTCGCCAGGCCTACTAATGCGAGCCAGAAGCCAGACGGCCAAAAGAGCGACGCTTGGCCCTGTTAAGGCTGGAGAAGGAGTCGCCTCAGGAGGACGCCCCTATGCAGACTGCATGCGACCGGCATGACAGTAGGCCTACACGCTGGAGCAAGGAGTGAGGCCGGAGCGCGGAGAGGTACGTGAGAGCTGGAGGCGAGTGCGGGGACTCATGGACAGCAGCAACGGGTACACCCGTCAATCACGTACCGAAGGATCGCGGTGTAGGTTGGGTGTCAAACCCATGACAGTACTCCCCCCCCCTTAGGCCCCTCATTCTCTTTTCTTCATGCCCGCATTTTATTCTTCGCCTCCTCCCAATTCTTCTTGTGATGATGGAAACCTTAGGAGGGACGAGAAGGGCACCGGGGGAAGACTTGGGAAGCAGGTGTGGGCAGCTCTAAGGCACACGGTAGCAGCCTCGGACCAACTGTGCAAGCGGGAGCCATGAGGAGCCGCTGGATAGATTGGAAGACTGCGGAGGCCGAGCACTGGAGACAGCATTGGCAAGCTGCGGAGGCTGGAGAGAAGATTCTCTGGCAGAAGGCAGCTTGCTGGAGGCCGGAGAGGTCTCTGGAGCAGCTGCGGGGAGCCGGAGAGATCTGAGTCGGGGGAGAGCTTGGAGCGCTGCGGGGGGAGCCGGGCAGAGTATCTGGAGGCGCTGGGGGAGCGGATGAAGATGTCTCTGGAGCAGCTGCGGGGAGCCGGAGAGTCTCTGGGCGAGTGCGGGGAGTCCGGAGAAAGTGCTCATGGAGCAGCTGCGGGGAGCCGGGGAGGAGGTCTCTGGCAGCAGAGCGGGGAAGCGGAGAGTCCTGGAGAGCTGCGGGGAGCATTGGAGAGGTCTCGGAGCAGCTGCGGGAGTGCGGAGCCACTTGGAGCAGCTGCGGGGAGCTTGCGCGAGCCACTGGAGCAGCTGCGGGAGATGGGCTACTGCGGAGCCACTGGAACGCGGCGAGCGGGAAGCATGGAGCACTGGGGCTGGGGAGCTGCGGAAGCCACTGGAGCAGATGCGGGGAGCTGCGGTAGCATCATGGAGCAGCTGCGGGGAGGCTGCGGAGCCACTGGAGCAGACTTGCGGGGAGCGCGGAAGCACTGACATCGGGGAGACGGAGCCCTGAACGCGCGGGGAGCTGCGGAAGACCATGAAGCAGCTTCTGGGGAGTGCGGAGCACGGAAGCAGCTCTGGGGAAGCTTGCAGGAAGGACCGGGGAGCAGCTGCGGGGAGCTGCGGAGCCTGAGGACTGCGAGTCCACTGGACGCGTGAGCATGGAGGCGAGCTGCGGGACTCGGAGCCCGAGCTGCGGGGAGCTTGCCGGAAGCCACTGGAGCAGGGGGGAGAGCTGCGGAGCACTGAGAGCAGCTGCGGGAAGCTGCGGAGGCTGTGGCACCCCGTGGAGGGCTGGGAAGCTGCGGAGCTTGGGGCGGCCGCGGATGGACGGCTTGGAAGACTGCGGAGGCCTTGGGCCCGCCGCTGGAGCCAGCTTGGGAAGCGCGGAGGCGTTGGGCGCGCCTGGAGCAGCTCGTGGGGAGGCAGTGGAGACAGACGGGACCAAGCTGGACGGCGGGTAGCCGGACTTGAGTGTGGTTCAAACAGGGAACCGGATGTTAGCAAGGAAATGGTATGGGAGACAAGTCCGGTGGTCACCAACTATACCAATAGGGGGGGTAGCCCAGGCTGGCCTCTTGAGAGCAGACAGTAGATGAACGACCCCTTCAGCATTCGGTGGGGGGTACCATGGGACAGATAACAGTTCAAGGTGACTGCTGAGAACACGGCGAAAGAAATCTCCGGCACAATTTGGGTTTGCCATGAGATTTGTCATCGGCAAAAAATTTTCGGGTCAGTCTCTAATGCCAAAAAAAATTGGCGGCGGTGATTGAAAGCACAGGGAGGAGGAGGCGAGGAGCCTGATGCTGGGAGGCAATCATCCGAAGAGTGGCAGCAAGTTTGTCCAAGAGTTCCTTTGGACACGCAAATCTCTTGGGAACTGAACGGGCGATGGTTGTAGGAGGTCACCAGTAGCAGAGTAGGATCTTGACACAGTCCATGGCTTTGCAGGTACAAGCCTTGGCGGTAGTCGCAGGCCGTATCTTATGTACACAATCTATGGGGATTAGTTCCCTTTAGGGACTAAAGTAAGTGGAATCCTGCCACACGGGGATAGATAACACCTTCAGCCACACCCGGGAGCGGAAGTCTAAGTGAACACTCAGCCGTCTTCGACCAGATGCTCGAGCAAAGACAGGGATGAGGGTACTGCGACGGCGGGGGGAACGCCAGGTGCGGCTAGGTGTGAGACAGGCCCAAACGGTGTGACAGACCAAGGTAGGGACACGAGGCAACACGGGAAGGCAGGGCAGGACCACGGGAAGGAGGCAGGCGAGGACCAGATTTAGAACGGATGGACATGGCCCGGTACGGCTCGGCAGGAAACGCGGAAGGACTGGCTGGCTAGTGACCACGGGAAGGACGGGCTGGCAGGACACGGGAAGGACACGGACTGGGCTAGGACCACGGGGAAGGACGGCGGCCCAGGACAACGGGAAGAAGGAAGGGCTGGAAGGACCACGGGAAAGGACGGCTGGCTCGGATCCACGGAAGGACGGCTGCTGGCCAGGACCACGGGCAAGGACGGCTGGCCAGGACCAAGGGAAGACGGCTGCAGGACCAAGGGAATAAGGACGGCTGGCAGGACCACGGGAAGGACTGGGCTGGCAGGACCTCTGACAGGACGGCTGGCAGGACCCTCTGAAGGACGGCTGGCAGGACCTCTGAAGGACGGTGGCAGGACCTCTGAAGGACGGCGCATGGGACCTCTGAAGCGACGGCTGGCAGAGGACCTCTGAAGACGGCTTGCAGGACCTCTGAAGGACGGCTTGCAGGACCTCTGAAGGACGGCTTGCGGTGACCTCTGAAGGACGGCGGCAGGACTCTAGAAAGGACACTAGGATACTGGGGGAGCCGCAGGACCGCTCACAGGATTGCAGGACCCCCGCCACAGGATTGCAGGGACCCGGCACAGGATAAAAACAGAACAAGGAACACAGGAAACAGGAACACGGGAATCACAGAGGCGTCAGGAAACGGATCGGGAACACTGGAGGGCTTCTCTTCAGAAACAGGACAGAAGATCCGGCAGGGGAGGATGCTGGGAGTCGCCAGGCTACATGCCGAGCCAGGAATGCCAGAGCCCAGATATAAGGATGGACGATGGGCCCTTTAAGGCTGGTGGAGAAGTCCACGCGACAGCCACATCTAGTGGCAGAGCATGGTACTGCATGGAAGAGAGCATTGGCGGCCTACATCGCTGGGGGAGCAAGAGTTTGCAGACGGACCTTGTGAGGGTAAGTGAGAGGAGGGGGGACGGGGACCGGCGGCACAGGCAAGGGTACACCATCATCCGTAGACGGACCAAGGAAGGATCGCGGGAATGTATTATATTTCTCAGGAATCCAGCAGTGGACATTATGGGCTGTTACCTCATACGACCACAGTTTGGTCAGTGATGGGTTACAAATAGTCAATCAGGTAGTGACTGAGGCCATGATACTTGAATGCGAATGGAAGAACAGAGATGAGTTAGAAGTTGTTTCACTCAGTTGTTTTGCAATTGTCTATGCATGGAATTTGTCCATATTCTTGACGATTTACACGCAGGTGTATGAACATTGTAATCAGAAAGTAAACAGAGCCGTGTTAAGTAAGAATGGGCTTGTGAGTCACTTGGCGGCCATCACAAGACCAGATTTTCTATCCATTGGCAGTGTAAAACATGAAGCTTTATATAGACGGAGGAAAGCGAGATCTGGGAAAACCGTGAGAAAATTGATGAAGAAAGTAATTTGAAAAGATTGGATAAACTATTCATGCACAAAAAATATCAATTTATTGCTGAATTGGAAAACCTCTTAAACCACCGCCATTGTGCAAGCATCAATCATGGGTGTTAGCAGCGGGAATTTGCTGTATAATGTAGCAAAACATATCCTCAGCACTCAGTCGGGAGCCTTCTCCATATACCCCGTCACAACCCTTAGGGCCATGCCAAGTAGAAAGTGGATAAGAACAATTATGCAGAGTACATGAAAAACAAGCTAGATTTAGTGTGTGTATTTTTGAGAGAGTAAGAAAAAAATATATAAATATATAGCATGATATATTATAGGAGACCAGAGGGAAAGAGTGGGGCACAGCACCCAGGGAAAAAAAAATAGGGGAAAAAACGAATTGTCTTATTCCATAGTGAGTAACAATAACAGCGGACGTTTCGGCCTGTAAGAGGCCTTTTTCAAAGCCGTTTTAAACCGTGAGCATGTTGGATATATATACAAAACACAAAGTGGTCAATATCGTGTCAGTCCCCGCCACTATTTTGCATGATTGCTGATAAACACAAAATATGAAATTACAATGCGACAATGAACATGAGTGCCACATAAGTATTCAGATTATATACATATATATTGTGTGATCAAATTGCAAGGGTGGCAATCCCATGGTAGAACATAGGTTGAAATTACCCAACACTGACTTAAGTTGTACACAAAAAAAAGAGTGTGCGTCTCCTTTAATGCATATGTGGAAAGAGATATTATCTGATTTGCGCTTCCCACGGTGTTCCCCCATGGTTGGTCGTCATCCGATCGGCGAAAATTCATATCCGATGCAGACAAAAAAAAAAAATAGTAATGGAACGCAGGTGTGGAAAACGCACGCTGTCAGCGTCTGCATGCGCATGAGAAGGTAAGTCCCGGGTCATCGCGTCCGGAGCCAGTAACATGAACGCTTGACCGAACGTCTTTGTAAAGACATAAAACTGGATTATCGGACATGGTGAGTATCCATCCGTAATAAATGTGGACCTGTACAACACTTGATGTATAGAGATACCCATAAGAGGGAGAATAAGACTGTAAAACAGTCAAAAAGTCAAAACAAGCACGGCCAGAAAGCAGAAACGGATAACCCTTGCATGGAAACCCGTTACTGATAGGGATGACACCGCGTGTACCCCTAGTAATAAAAGCGGCAGACGCCAGAGTCAGACCCTCCCTGTATAGTGCTGATTATATGATATTAGGTACAATCCTCGGCTGTCGATAGAATCTCTGAAAAAAAAAAGAAATTAGTCATATGACATGCACAATATATGATGAGTACAGTAAACCATTGTATATGAAGATTGTTAATGAATTCAAAGGTAGTAACCAGGCAACGGTTGTGCGTGCGCAGTGCATCCACATAAAAAAAAACTGTTTTTTTTGTTTTCCAACAACCTGAGGATTAAGTTTGTGCGGCGGGAAAGTAAAACGTACTGACCCGGGGAGAAATCTGGGGCAGGACTCGTACATTCTGAAAAAAAAACAGAGCAATTATAGGGGGTTCATTGTTAATAAGGGAGATCCCGATTCGCGTTTCCCGACGTTGTGACCTCGAATATTTCGATTTGCGCCGCATTTGACATTGAATTTGCCCCTGGGTTTTGAGCGCACAGAGATCGGATTGTGGGAATCGGGGCCGGATAATGCTGTAGAGAAAGAAATCGGGGGGGCGATGGGTGACCCGACCGAACAACCAGACGTATCGGAAAACCACCGCATTTAAAAATCCGAAATGGTCGCTTGGGGATGCGCTCACATGCCTTCTATGGATGGTTGGCATCATCCGGGGCGTTAAGCTTATTTTCGGCGCTGCAGCGCCACCTTGGTGACGGCGGAAAGGGAACAACATTAAATACCAGCCGGACCCGAATCTGGCAGAGAACGCGCCGCTGGATCGCGAATGGGTCCGGGTAAGTAAAAATGTTGCCCCATAATGTAAAGTAGTATAATATAAAAAGTAGCTAAGTCAGTCCCTCTTGCTCAAACAAAGTTTGACGGTGAGAGGAGAATTACAATTGGTATAAAACAGATCTATAATGTCCACAGTTTGAAAATCAACATATGAGGACCATTGGTATCAGCGTATTAACCCTTCAGGACCTGGCCCTTTTGTTGTCATTTGTCATTTTTACTCCCCATGATCAAAATCCTAACTTGTTTTATTTTTCCATGTTCCGAGCTGTGTGAAAGCTTATTTATGCCGTAACAAATGCACTTCATGAGATGGTATTGAATATTCATGCCGTGTGTACTAGGAAGCGGGAAAAAATTCCAAAATGCAGTGAAATGGTAAAAAACGCATTTGTGCCGTCTCTTGTGGGCTTTTTGGTATGGTCGGATTTCACTGGCGCCCCAAATGACATGTCTACTTTATTCTCTGGGTCGGTACGATTACGGGGATACCCAAATTGTATTATGTTTTATAATGTTTTCATACATTAAAAATTATAAACCTCCTGTACAAAAAAATTTTTTTAGGATTTTGCCATCTTCGGGCGCTAATAAATTTTTTATACTTGAGGGTGGTACGAGTGTGAGTGGTGTCGTTTTGCGATTTTGATGAACGTTTACAATGTTATCAATTTTAGGACGTTACGGACCTTGGATCACTTTATAGAATTTTTAATTTTTTTAAAGACAAATAAAAAGTGCCCATTTTTCGATTTGGGCGCGATTTTCCGTTACGGGATATAAAACACAGTGAAAAAAATCTCGTTATTCATATTTTATAGATCGGGCGGCATAATTTTCGGAGCGGGGGGCGAGATTACCTATGCGTTATGATTTTACTGTTTAGATATTTATATAAGGTTAGGGAAAGGGGGGTTTGATTTGAGTTGTTAGGGTTTGTTATTATAATTTTTTTTCTTTTAACTTTTTTTTATTTTATTTTTAGTACTTTCAACTCCCAGGGTACTTTAACCCTAGGGGTCTGCACGATCCTATCATATACTGCCATACTACAGTATGGCAGTATATGGGGATTTTACTCCCATACATTACAATGTGCTGATAGCACATTGTAATGCGTGGGTTAACAGAAGTAGCCTCGGGTCTCGCGAGACCCGAGGTTACCATGGCCGACGGATCGCCGCCCCCGATTGACGTCACGGCGGAGCGGCGATCTCGAAAAGATGGGCGGCGCCCACGCGCGCCGCCATGCTTTTGAAGCCGCGGCAGCTAATTGCCGGGGCGATCGAGGTGGAAAAACCACCCGCAGAGGTGCTGCATGCTCGCGGGTGTTACCGGTAAGCCTGCTGCATATGCAGCAAAAGACGTACCCGCTATGGAGACGGCCTCAGCGCGTGAGCCCTCTCCAGGCACCCGCGGACAGACCCGTGACGTGCTATTACGTCAGGGTCTGTGAAAGGGTAAGGTGTGATCAACTGTATTCGGTTTTTTTCATGCCTACTCTGTCACATCCTCGTCTAAAAAGGGGGTGCCCGCTTTCCTGTATCCTAATGGAGGACTCATGGACCAAACCCAGTTCCTCGGGCGCTTGCACTACATAAGAAAATACCAACGCAGGGCCGTACGGCTGGGGTGCCGGCGGACATACTATAAATGGTTAGCATTGAAAGCGCCAGCAAAAAGGCACAAAATGACACCCACCCACAAATAGTACAAACTTAATTATGAAGATTTAATCATTGAAAATTTTTTCTAAATTTTTGGTATGTATAAACATTCTAAAACCTATAATCGAATTGGTATCCCCCACGTATCGTACCGGACCCAAAAATAAAGTGACATGCATTTGGGCGCACAGTGACAGCCGTGAAATGTCTTGGAAACACTGACTGAACGTGATGAAGGAAAGATCGGTCAAGGCTGAAAGGATTAAATTTTCTGGTGCACTGTGTAAGGAACAGGAAGTGGTAGTTGGGCGGGGAATGGCAAAGCCAGGAAGGTGTTGTAGTGGGCGGGCGAATGCCATGAGCTGGAAGGTGTAGTGGGCGGGGAATGGCAGAGCCTGGAAGGTGTAGTGGGCGGGGAATGGCAGAGCCTGGAAGGTGTAGTGGGCGGGGAATGGCAGAGCCTGGAAGGTGTAGTGGGCGGGGGGGAATGCAGAGCCTGAAGGGTTGTAGTGGGCGGAGAATGGCAAGCATGGAAGGTGTAGTGGGCGGGGAATGGCAGAGCATGGAAGGGTTGTAGTGGGGGGGAATGGCAGAGCCTGGAGGTAGTGGGCGGGGAAGCAGAGCGGAAGTGTGAGCCGGTGGAAGGATGGAGCCTGAAGTGAGGTGCGGGGGAATGGCAGAGCCTGGACGGTGTAGTGGGCGAGGGGGAATGGCAGAGATGAGGTGTAGGGGCTGGGGCAAAATGGCAGAGCCTGAAGGGTAGTGGCGGGGATGCGAGCTGGAAGGGTAGTGGAGCGGGGAATGCAAGAGCCTGGAAGGTGTCATTGTGGAGTGGGCGGGGAATGGCAGAGCATGGAAGGTGAGTGAGGCGGAATGGCAGAGCATGAAGATGTAGTGGGTGGGGTTGCCAGCACCGGTAGGCTGGACATGGGTGGGGATTAACAAATTACCTGCTGGTTTACAGACAATGCACTGTGGGAGTGCAGTTTGTGCAGCACAAAAAAATTGTCATACAGGCAGAGGGAGATTGTAAAACCATTGCAGGCTGATGGTACACCCCATAGCAGGAGAGGATTCAAAGTTTGAACCAAGGAAGCATGTCATTAGGTGATGATTGATGACTACTGGGAACATCTGGGAATTTTTATAGTCACGGGATAAACCCTTAATCCCTGGACCAAGTGGTTTTTGCTGAAAAAAAAATTATAAAGTTATGATAATGAGGCTCTGTTGCTCTGTGGCTTGCCCCGGCGCTTCTCTCCTCAACCTAATTATGCATGATCCAGGACTTGTCCCGCCCAGCATAAGATGAGAATTACGTCACTCACTGTGTTGTCCCATGGAAAAGGGCCAGACGTAATCAATCGCTGCACCCCCACCCTCCCCAGATCCAGTGTATGTAGTCATCCAGCTCAGGTTGATTGATATCCTGTTTTGGACAGTTCAGGAAGCTCAGAGTTATGTGGCAGCTTATTATATGTACCAGCTTCCCAAGGTCCTGAATCTTATTATTGTTTTTTTAAACACAACCCATTCGTGATCAGGATTAAAAGATAGGTTTCTTCATCAGTGTAGCTCAGCATTCTCAAGTATGTTTGGTTCACAATACATAAAAAACAAATGCTAGAATTTCCTTTAACCCCTTAAAAGCTCTGGCCGTAGCTCTACGGCGCAGAGGTATAAGGGATGTTGAAGAGGGCTCAACGGGCTGAGTCATCTTCATAAGAGGTGGGGGTTGTTGCATTTTGCACAAAAACCCCACCGCGAATAACCAAGTCGGTGCTTTGCACCGATGCGGATATTATTTTTTTTTTTTTGTTTTTTTTTTTTTTTTTTTTACCCTATTCTAAACGCCCCGGCAAAGTGCCGGCGCCGTTTAAAGAACGGAGGCGCGCGGGCGCCACAATCTTTTTTCCGATAGCCACGACCCCCGAACGTCCATCGGGGGCGGCGATTGGTTACCATGGTTCGCCTAGGGTCTCTTTTGACACGAGGCTTACATGGCTTATGCAGGTTCTGTTACAATGAGCCAGTGGCCTCATTGTAATGGATGACCTGCAAAAATGCCATATATGAATTACGGTAGTATGGCAGTATATGGTAGGAGCGATCTGACTATCTATAGGGTTAATGACCCTAGAGTTCTAAAAAAAATAGTGAAAAAAGAAAAAAAAAGTTTAAAAATAAAAAAAAATTAAAAAATATTAAAAGTTCAAATCACCCCTGTCCCTAGACCGGATATTATAAAATTATAACAAACAGTAAAAATCACAGAACATATTAGGTATCGCCGAGTACCAAAAATGCATCGACTATCCACAATATAAAAACGGTTACGGACGGCGGTGACATCCGAGGCGGGAAATGGCGCCCAATGTCCGAAATGCGACTTTTACACCTTTTTACATAAATAAAAAATGCAATAAAAATGATCAAATGTTGCACAGACCTCAAAATGATAGCAAGCAAAGTCGCCTTAGTTCGCAAAAAATGACACCGCACACTTCTCCGTGCCGCCAAGTATGAAAAAGTTATTAGCGTCAGAAGATGGCAAAAAATGATTTGTTCTTTTTTGTACAATTCGTTTAAGTTTTGAAAATGTATGAAAAACACATAAAAACTATAAATGTGTATAACCGCGATGCCACCGAACCAAAGAAGAAAGTAGGCGTGTTATTTGGAGCGCGAGGGAAAGTCGTTTTTAAAAACTGAGCCCACAAGAAACACGCACGTGACGTTTTTTTTTTATTTTTCCACATTTGGATTTTTTTCAGCTTCGCAGTACACGGCATTTAAAAAAATAACATCCGGGAAAGTAAAATGTGTACCTAAAAATTTTTTTATTAATTTTATTTTAATGCACAAAAGAAGGCCATCACCCAGGTTTGTGACATGTAAAAATGAAAAAGTTATGGATTTTGACAGTTGGAGAGCGAGAAATCAGCGAAAAAACCCTGCTCCTTAAAGAGAACCTTTTCAACAGATTTTGCAGACCATTACACAACCAAAGCCCTCACGTAGGAGTGAAATGTCTTTCTAGAATTTCCGCTTTTCTGTAATCTCACCCAGTTACCTCTTATAAAATTTCCCATAAGGCCTGTGACAATGAGAAGAGAAAGAGCAAATTTTAGCCTGAGATGAGTCAAGTTTGGAGACAAAGGAGGAGGTCACTTAATGTGCCTTTCTTAAGTGTCATGTTAAAAGAAGAATCTCGTCTTTCAAAATTGCAGCAGGATTTTGGTTCTTTGATATTTTTTTTTTTAAAAACTAGGGAAAAACTGGAATTATTAGGCAATTAAAGACATTGGGGCAGATTATACCGGTCAATTAGAGATCCAGCGGCGATTTCTCTGCGTGTGGATTCGGTCTTCGGCAATTCACTACGGCAGTTCATCCGACGTCACCAGGTGTCCACGCTGCGATGAAGTCCTCGGCCCGCCAGATCCACGATCTATTCTTGGTGAAGGTCAAGCGGTGTCCAGCAACACTTTTTTGTTTAAATGCCGCGGTTTTTCCGAATCCGTCGGGGTTTTCGTTCGCCACGCCCCCCGATTTCCGTCGCGTGAATAATGCCGGCGCGATGGCCACCAGATCCGATCGCAGGGACGCCACAAAAATCCAGGGGCAATTCAGGAAACATTGGCGCCCAAATCGGAAAGATGTCGGGAACACGTCGGGGAAACGGATCGGGCCCTTAGTAAAGACCCCCAGGTTGGGAATGGGAGCTGCTTGCGATCAATTCCCGGCATTTTGCCTGTTCTGAGTTCAGAAACCAAAAGCCTGATGGGATCTGAAAGATGGAATCTTAATGTAGTATGACACCTATTTCTAGGTACAAAAACAGAGACCCCCTCCAATGCAGCTCCATAAATTTGACTAAATTTGACTCTGTCATTGTCACATGAAAAC
The DNA here is from genome assembly GCA_019512145.1 of Engystomops pustulosus. Lineage (NCBI taxonomy): Eukaryota > Metazoa > Chordata > Amphibia > Anura > Leptodactylidae > Engystomops > Engystomops pustulosus. Next base: position 20,666 of record WNYA01002335.1, read on the forward strand.
TTTGATATTTTTTTTAAAGGTAAGATTGTTCAACATAAAATCTAATAATATTTCCACTGTGTTTTAATTACATTTAAAAAAAAATAAACCTTCTTAACGAAAAATTCTGTTTCGCTGTCTCCTGATGTTATAATTTTTTAAACCTGCAGTACAGAGCTGTGGCCAAGCCCCGATTTCAGTCGAGTGCATGCCGGCGCCGATTGCGCCACAATCCGATCTGTGCGCCAAATCCCGGGCAATTCAGGGGGAAATCGGCCGCACATAGGAAATAGTCGGGTAACACGTCGGGAAAAACTCGAATCGGGCCCTTAGTAAATGACCGCCGATGTTAACATATTGGGGCTCATACTAAGGTCAAGGAGCGCATTTCGTATGGGTTTCCGTCGGTTCTGTTTTGCTGCGAATTCCCCAGGATTTTGGCGCTTCACGGTCAGCTTTGGACATCGGCGCTGGCTTGCACGTGGCAGAAATCGGGGGGCGTCTGGCCGTTGACAACCCGAGGGATTCGGACAAGCGCAAAGATTTAACATTTAGAATGGGCCAAGTCAGGCACTTAAAGGCACCGTTAAAGAAGAAGGTGACCTCGGCGGACCTCGGTGCCGAAGCGGACGTTGCAGTAACCGGGCACACGATCTTAGTGAATCGCGGAAGAAGACCCGAATCTCGTAGAGACAACGCACCGCGGGATCGCAAACAGGAACTCTGCGGTAAGTGATAATCTGCCACAATGTGGTTGGCCATTTACTATTGCCGTGTCTTTCGCATTCCCGATAAGTGTATAATGCATTGAGCCGCAATTCCGTCAGATCATGTTTGTCGTGTCGCTTCTTTCCGCTTCAAGGTTCCCGGAGTACTTCTTATTCTGGTGCATGTAGTGGCATTTCGTCTTGCGACTTACAATTTGGAAAAAATTTTTTACAATCCCCTGGTTCGCTCAGTTCCGACCTGAATTCGTCGGATCGCCGCCCGACCGGCTTCCGGGCCATACCGATTTCTGCTCACATGAAAGCAGCGCACTTTGTGCCCAAATATCTTGAGCGCAAATAATCCCCAATAAATAACCGTCACTAGCAGAGGTAAGTAGTAGGAGATCGCGGACCTTAGTAAATAAGCCACAATTTGTTGTCAAGTGTAAACCAAATGTTAACAACAGTTTTAATGAAGTCGTAAACCACCCGTACGTGTTTAACTTGTTAGACGTTAGGCTAATCTCCTTCTCCTCAGCATATTTGGGGGTCCATTTATCATGTTTTTGGACACCTTGCTGTTGGTTTTGTTGTTTTGACTCCTTTTTTTTGCTTGGTCTCTGTGTTAAGGCTTTTTGCTGCCGTTTGTATACATATGTGTTCGCTTTTCTTTGGTATGTTGACTCTTTCTACATCAAAAGTGTGTTTTTGTGTTGTTTTGCGCTTTCCTTGATCTTTGCATACATTCCACCTCTTTTACAGAGGTTTTGTTATTTGCCTGATTATTTTTTTATATTCTTATTGCGACTATATGGTGCGGAAAATAACGGTCCACAACAAACATCTTTGCAATCTTGACCGTTGCTTGATGGAAGGCAATTGGAATGATTTTTTTTTTCGGCCAATTCAATTAAATGCGCCTTTGTTGAAAAATCTAGCGCCTACTATTCCGCTCAAAAAAAATACATGCCATTTGACATAGATGCCCCCCATAAAACTTGTGCAAAGACTACAATGCGGCGCACAAACCTTAAAACTTAGACTTTTCATCCACACGGCGCAAAAAGAGCTCAGAGTACAGGATTATTATAGAGTAAAAGGACTTTTTTTCCCCCCCTTATCTCGTTATTTTCGTTTTAAATTATCACAAGGCACCCGGACCAGTTTGACAACCGAATGGTGAACCATTCATCGGTTCATAAGGGTTTGATTGGGCACCATGTGGCGTTTTTTTTGAATATGTGCGTTTTGTCTTGGTTGTTTTAATGCAGCGCCGTGTCATAAAAAATCGCTCTTTTATGCGGTTCGGAAGGTTTGGTACGTGGACCCAATCGGAACCCTCGTTTTCGTAATCTTTGGGGGTATCGGAAAATCAATAAAAAGTGATCAAAAGGTTGTACATCCTAAAAATGGTAGCATTGAAAGCGCCAGCAAAAGTCGCACAAAATGAATTATAGATTCATGAAAATTTTATGAAAATTTTTGTAAATGTATGAAAACATTCTAAAACCTATCCTAATTTGGTATCCCCGTGATCGTAACGACCCAAAGAATAAAGTAGACATGTCATTTGGGGCGCACACTGAAAGCCGTAAAGCTGTCTTGGAAACCTGACTGACGCTTTGGTGAGGAAAGATTCAGTAGCTGGACAGGATGAAATATTCTCTGTGCACTGTGTAGGAAACAGTAAGGTGTAGTGGGCGGGGAATGGCAAAGCCTGGAAGGTGTAGTGGGCAGGGTTGCTAGCACCGTGTAGGCTGGAATGGGTGGATACAATTTCTGCTGTGTTTATAGCACAATGCACTGTGGGGAGTGTATTTTCTGCAGAACAAAAATGTCCATACAGGAAGCTGAGATTGTAAACATTTGCAGACTGATGTGTAACCCCTTATGCAGGGAGGATTCAAAGTTTGAACCAAGGTAAGGTATGGTCATTAGGGTGATGATTGATGACTACTGGGAACATCTGGTGAATTTTTATGGTCCCGGATAACCCCTTTAATTCATGACCATGGTGGTCTGTTTCTATTCTCAGACTCCAGCAGTGACATTTTATGGCCTGTGACCTCATACGACCACAGTTCTGGTCAGTGATGCGTTACAATAGTCATCAGGTAGTGACTGGAGCCATGATACTTGAATGGAATGGAGAACAGAATGAGTAGAAGTTTCATTTTCTTTAACAATGGCTGTTAGCAACTTGTCTTCATCTCAGTGTTTTGCACTTTGATGTAGGTAGTTAGTTGTCCCTAGAACTCTGTCCATGCATAGAACTCTGTCCATGTTCTTGCGATGTACACGCAGGTGCATGAACCATTGTCACAGAAAGTAACTAGAGCCGTGTAGTAGAATGGCTCGTAGTCCACCTGTGCGACCTCACAAGCACAGATTTCTATCCATTGGCAGTAAACATTGAAGCTTTCTATAGAAGGACAGCAAGCAGAGATCTGGAAAACCGTGAGTAATTGATGAAGAAAGTATATTGGAAAAATTGGATAACTATTCACTGCACAAAACAATATCAATTATTTGCTGAATGTGGACAACCTCTTTAACACTGCCATTGGTGCAAGCATCATTTATGGGTGTTAGCAGCGGGAATTTGCTGTATAATGTAGCAAACATATCCTCAGCACTCAGTCGGGAGCCTTCTCCATATACCCTTTGCAACCCTTAGCCATGCCAAGTAGAAAAGTGGCATAAGAACAATGATGGAGAGTACATGAAAAACATAGATATGTATTTTAATTGTGTGTATTTTTTGAGAAAGAAAAATTATACATATATATATATATATATAGTAATCTGTTGGGATCACCAACTCTGACAATCATGAAATGACCCTAGCTAGTTCATGTGCATCAAACTGTCAATAAAATGTCCTAACATCTCTAAAACTTTGTGGATCTTCATGTTAACCTGTCACTTGCAATTCATCCAGTCTCAATCCTCTGCTGGTAAATATAGATGCTTTGAAAGCATGTCTTTTTATAAATAGTACTCATATCAATATCAAACAAATAAGAGAGAGGATGGGCTATAAATAGAGATGGGCGAATCAGAATTCATTTTGAATTTCAGGAAAACTTCGATTCGTCACAAATGTTTATGGTGATTCGTGGGAACGAATTACGATTTTTTTTCCCTTTATTAGCATAATGGACGCGAGCATAACGTGTTACATGGGGCAGAGAACTCTGGGAAGAAGAAAGGAACATCGCGCTAGTGTCCCTCACTGTATGGCGGTAGTGTTCCTCACTGTATGGCAGTAGCGTCCCCTGCTGTATGACGGTAGGGTTCCTAACTGTATGTATACTTTTTTATACTTTGGTGTACAGAGCTGTGGGTGGTGTAATTTTTTGCAACTTTTGATGACATTTTCATTGCTATCATTTTAAAGACTGTACGACCTTTTGATCACTTTTTCTCAATTTTTTTATATTTTTCAAACTGGCAAAAAAAATGCTATTTTCGACTTTGGACGCTATTTTCCGCTACAGGGTTAAGCGCAGTGAAAAAACTTTATTATATTTTGATATATGAGGCATTTTCGGAGCCGTTGAGCCCTCTACATGCATCCGCACCCCACATGTGACGTAATATTATGTCACATGTTGTGAATCGTTATGATTTGATTCAGGTAAAATCAAATTTTAAAATTCGTCGAACCTGGTCCAATCAAATTTAGAAAAATTTTCCCATCTCTAGCTATAAACACATGGAAATCTGTGTATATAAGCATACTAACCCATCCTTCTTTATTATTACAGTCATTATTCATTGCTATTTTCATTTGTTGAGTTGCTACTTCACCTGAATCTCTTGCGGTATATCCCTTGCCCACCATTTCCTTAATAGCTTTTAATTAGCAAACACATTACAGTATGTGAAATATTAGTCTGATAGGCTTCCATGACTAATTTTTGTCACTGCCGTAAAAATATTGCATGACTGATATTATAGACATTTCTATTATAAGCTAATGATAAAGTGCAGAAATAATTTTTTGTTAAAATGAAAATGTTTCAATTAGTAAAAAAAGTTGTATAAATCAACATCACAAAAGGAACATTTGTAATATTTCTGCTTCTTATTACACTTATGAAACTCATCTCTTCATTTTCTTTCCTCTCTAAATTCCCTCATAAAAATAGGTGTCCAAAATGGAGACAAACATGGCTAAAGGCATTAGCTAAGCTGCTCAATGTTGCTTTACTGTGTCATCCAAGCTGCTGCAGCTGCTATGAAGGCCATCATACAGGAAGAGAAACTGGATCAGAGATCAGGCCACATGTAGAATCCCCTCAGAAAGTGTATTTTTACATAATACCAATACAGTAAAGTATGATCTTAAATCATGGTTACATCAAGGACGGTTTTTGCTGTATTAGTTATGTCTATTCTAAAACATGAGGTATAACTAACATGACCAGTGGTCATCCTATACATCCTCTCAGCAGCTAATAGGCCATAGCAATAGTATAAGTCCCATACTTTACTGCGCTCCATTTCCAATACATTCTTCAACATACATTCTTTAAGAAAACCATTCCGACTGCTATGCAAATAAAGCTTTGGATAAGTGTTCTCATTTTAATAATGGATGACATCTGGTTAATTATAAACCACATTATGTCCTTGAATAAACCTGAAGTAAATGATATTGTGTCGCAAGCCATGCACTTAGATACATCGGGAAAAAGAAGGTGACGTGATTGGGGAAGCGACACATGCAGGATATCGGGCGCATGATCTTCATGAATCGTGGTAGGGTTCATCCTCGTTAATAGTCTGGATCAGGGATCGCGCAGGGACCGGGTAAGTAAATGTGCCCCACTGTGCTTGTTCATGTCCTGCCCTTAAACATTTGTTGACACAAAGGCCCTTAACCCCTTAAGGACGCAGCCATTTTGTAGCTTAAGGCTCAGTCCCATTTTTTGGATTCTGACTTGCGTCGCTTTATATAGTTATAACTTTTGAACTTATCAAAGTGATTCTGAGGTTGTTTTTTCTTCACATGTTTTACTTCATTTTAGTGGTAAATTTTGGCTGATAAGTTTTGCGTTCATTTACAAAAAAAGAATCGAATATCACTTTTCTGGATTTTCAGAATTGACTATTTTGGGGATAAATACCGGGAGCATAAGAGGCAAGAGGAGTTACTGAGAACTAAAGGATCATGGAACTTGTAGTTTCCAGTGACGGCCATCTTACTGATAACTCCCCCTACTTTAGAGAGGCCATACATTTTGTAAATCAGAAAATCAAACTATTTAAGCTCCGTTTTGTGACTAATGACATTGAGTATTGTTGTATTCATTTATTTATATCATCATGGGTTTTTGTGTCAGACGTTCTTATTCCCGGAATACCCCTTTAAGAACGAGAAACAATATTAAAAAAAAAAAATAGAAGTACAGACGAATATCAATATAATCACCAACAGAACGTTGGCAGTCAGACTGTTTGACTAGCAAAGGAGGATGTGGGGTTTATATCAGAGTGCTCCAGGTGAGAGAGGCAGGGCTCTGAAGGTGAAAGTGCCTTAACTCTTGCTGGTTCAGAGCAAGGATTTCAGAGAGTCAGCAGTCAAGCAAATACAGTTCAGCGTGCCAAGTGAAAAGCACCAGATGGAATTCAGCACCTTTTCAGCCTGATAGTACATCCTGCAGAAGACTGAGACACAGATGTAACAGGTGTAATTCATACTTTCATCTGTAACCTCATCTGTACAAACAGGGCTGCCATCAGGAATTTTGGGTCCCTTACATGCAAATTTTGTCGGCCCCTTTTTTCTGATCCCAGCACACATTACCTCAGGGTCAGATTATAGGGGGGGGGGGTGCCCAGGGCACCCACCACTTTGGCCTTAATGGGGTCCCAATCAAATGTGGGTGATTCCGACGGTCATGAACCATCACCCACAGAGTATTTGGGTCCATGCTCCCCAGGCTGTATCCAGCTGATGTCCCCCGACAGTCTATGGCAGATCAAAGGTACAATAAGTTCTTTGCTTTGCCACAGACGATCGGAGGCATACAAAGACGGCGGCACCTTGTCGCTGGCAGCGACGATGATGTCACATACGCCACCCTTATTGGTACACCTCCGATATCCACTATACTGACACCCCGAAAGAAAGGAAGGAGGTCGGCTGTGTATAGTTTGTAAAGCTTTCTATAGAAGGACAGCAAGCAGAGATCTGGAAAACCGTGAGTAATTGATGAAGAAAGTATATTGGAAAAATTGGATAACTATTCACTGCACAAAACAATATCAATTATTTGCTGAATGTGGACAACCTCTTTAACACCGCCATTGGTGCAAGCATCAATCATGGGTGTTAGCAGCGGGAATTTGCTGTATAATGTAGCAAACATATCCTCAGCACTCAGTCGGGAGCCTTCTCCATATACCCTTCACAACCCTTAGCCATGCCAAGTAGAAAAGTGGCATAAGAACAATTATGCAGAGTACATGAAAAACATAGATATGTATTTTAATTGTGTGTATTTTTTGAGAAAAAAATATATACATATATACATATATATATATAGGATACAGAGAAAGCGGGCAGCACTCCAGAAATAGGTGAAAAAACGAATTGTCTTTTATTCCATAGTGAGTAACAATAACAGCGACGTTTCGGCCCTGTAAGAGCCTTTTTCAAGCCGTTTAAACAGTGAGCATGGTGGATATATATACAAACAGCAAGTGGTCACATGACGTGTCAGTCCACGCCCACTATTTTAGCATGATTGTGATAAAATACAAATATTACATACAATGGACAATGAACATAGTGCACATAAGTAATTCATATTATATACATATATATTGTGTTAAAATATTGCAAGTGTGGCAATCCCCATGGTTAGTAACATAGGTTGAATTACCCACACTGACCTTAAGTGTACAAAAAAGTGCTTAAGTGCATATGTGGAAAGAGATATTCTCTGATTGCGCTTCCCAGGTGTTCCCCCATGGTGGTCGTCACTCCCGATCGGCGAAAATTCATATCCGATGCAGACAAAAACAAAAAATAGTAATGGAACGCATGGTGGAACGCACGCTGTCAGCGTCTGCATGCGCATGCGCAGGTAATCCCGGTCATCGCGTCCGGAGCCATGGTAACATGAAAGCTGAACGTACGTCTTGTAAAGACATAAAACTGGATATCAGGACATTGGTGAGTATCCCATCCGTAATGAAATGTGACTGTACAACAATTGATGTATAGAGATAGCCATAAGAGGGATAATAAGACTGTAATAACAGTCAAAACAAGCACGGGCCAGAAACGGATTAACCCTTGCCTGGGAAACCCGTTACTGATAGGGATGACACAGTCGAATGTACCCCTAGTAATAAACGCGGCAGACGCCAGAGTCAGAGCCCTCCCTGTATATGTGCTGATATATGATTATTAGGTATAATCCTCGGCTAGAATCTCTAAAGAATTAGTCATATGACATGCACAATATATGATGATGTACAGTAAACCATTTATATGAAGATTGTTAATGAATTCAAATTAACCATGGCAACGGTGTTGGCGCAGTGCAATCCACATAAAAAAATGTGTTCCAACAACCTGAGATTAAAGTTTGTCTGCGGGAAAAACGTCCACGGGGAGACATCTGGGGCAGGCTCGTACATTCTGAAAAAAACAGAAGACATATAGGGGGTCATTTACTAAGGGCCCGATTCGCGTTTTCCCCGACGTTGTGACCTCGAATATTTCCGATTTGCGCCGCTTGTACATGAATTGCCCCGGGTTTTTTGGCGCACAGCGATCGGATTGTGGCGAATCGGGGCCGGTCATGCGCGCGACAGAAATCGGGGGGGGGGCGTGCCCGACCGAACAACCCGACGTATCGGAAAACCACCGCATTTAAAAACCGAAAATGTGTCGCTTGGGGAGCGCTCACATTCACCTTCTATGGATGGTGGCATTCCGGGGCGTTAAGATTATTTTCGGCGGCTGCAGCGCCACCTTGGTGGACGGCGGAAGGAACAACATTAAATACCAGCCGGACCCGAATCCGTGGCAGGAACGCGCCGCTTGGATCGCGAATGGGTCCGGGTAGTAAAATGTGCCCCATAATGTCAAATAGTATAATATAAAGTAGTAAGTATCACTCTTGGCTCAACAACGTTGACGGTGAGAGGAGAATTACAATTGGTAAAACAGACTATAATGTCCACAGTTTAAAATCAACTATGAGGACCATTGGTCTCAGGTATTTAACCCTTCAGGACCTGGCCCTTTTGTTGTTTTCATTTTCATTTTTACTCCCCATGATCAAAATCCATAACTTTTTTATTTTCCATGTCCGAGCTGTGTGAAGCTTATTTTGCGCGTAACAAATTGCACTTCATAGAGATGGTATTGAATATTCCATGCCGTGTCTAGGAAGCGGGAAAAAATTCCAAATGCAGTGAAATTGGTAAAAAAACGCATTTGTGCCGTCTCTTGTGGGCTTGGATTACGGATTTCACTGTGCGCCCCAAATGACATGTCTACTTTATTCTTTGGGTCGGTACGATTACGGGGATACCAAATTGTATTATGTTTTTATAATGTTTTCATACATTTAAAAAATTAAAACCTCCTGTACAAAAAAATTTTTTTAGGATTTTGCCATCTTCTGGCGCTAATAAATTTTTTTATACTTGGGGTGGTACTGAGCTGTGAGTGGTGTCGTTTTGCGGATTTTGATGAACGTTTACAATGTTATCAATTTTAGGACTGTTACGACCTTGTGATCACTTTTATATAATTTTTTAATTTTTTTAAATGACAAAAAAAGTGCCATTTTTCGAATTTGGGCGCGATTTTCCGTTACGGGATTAAACACAGTGAAAAACCGTTATCATATTTTGATAGATCGGGCGGCATTTTCGGAGCGGCGGCGATACCTAATGGTTATGATTTTAACTGTTTAGTTATATTTATATAAGGTTAGGGAAAGGGGGGTTTGATTGAGTTTTAGGTTTGTTTATTATAATTTTTTTTCTTTTAACTTTTTTTTATTTTATTTTTAGTACTTTTCAGACTCCCTAGGGTACTTTAACCCTAGGGGTCTGCACGATCCTATCATATACTGCCATACTACAGTATGGCAGTATATGGGGATTTTACTCCTCTACATTACAATGTGCTGATAGCACATTGTAGATGCGTGGGTTAACAGAAGTAGCCTCGGGTCTCGCGAGACCCGAGGTTACCATGGCGACGGATCGCCGCACCCCGATGACGTCACGGGGAGCGGCGATCCTCGAAAAGATGGCGGCGCCCACGCGCCGCCATGCTTTTGAAGCCGCGGCAGCAATTGCCGGCGGCGATCGAGGTGGAAAAACACCCGCAGAGGTGCTAGCACTGTCGCGGTGTTACCGGGTAAGCCTGCTGCATATGCAGCAAAGACTACCCGCTATGGAGAGGCTCAGCGCGTGAGCCCTCTCCATGCACCCGCGGACCGACCCGTGACGTCATTACGTCAGGGTCGTGAAAGGGTTAAGGTGTGATCCACTGTAATTCGCGTTTTTTTCATGTCCTACTCTGTCACTCCTCGTCTAAAAGGGGGTGCCCGCTTTCTCTGTATCCTAATGGAGGACTCATGGAACCCAGTTCCTCGGGCGCTTGCACTACATAAGAAAATACCAACGCAGGGCCGTACGGCTGGGGTGCCGGCGAGGGGCTGTATATAGTTACTATAGGGGTCTGTAGTAGGGGTCTGTAGATTATTTGCTGGAGGGGCTGTATATAGTTATTACTGGGGGGTGTATATAGTGGAAACTGGGAGCGGTATACAGTTATTGCTGGGGGCTGTATATAGTTATTGCTGGGGAGGCTGTATATAGTTCTTGCTGGGGGTTGTATACAGTGATTACAGGGAGGAGACGGATGACGGGGGGGCTATAGAGAGGGATGAATGGGGGCAGGGCCGAGAGTGGATGGCTGGGAGCTGTATCTAGGTATTGCTGGTGGGGCTGTATGTAGTTATTGCGTTTTATCAATATATAGTGATTACTGGTTGGCTGTATTTAATGATTGCTCGGGTAGCTGTAATAATAGTGTTTTTATGAGGCGGGAGATAGGGGGAAAGAGAGGGGAAGGAGTCGGGCTGGAATGAGGTGAGGGGGGGGAGGGCGTAGTAGAAGGGGGGTGTATAAGTGGGAAACGGGACTGTATACGGTTATTGCTGTGGCTTGTATCTATTATTGCTGGGGATGCTGTATTAGTTCTTGCTGGGTTGTCTACAGTGTGAAGGGGACTTATACAGGGAGGGCGGGGACAGAGAGAGGGATGACGGGGCTATTGAAGTGGATTACTTGGGGGCTGCATATAGTAATTGCTGCGTTATCTGTCTATCGGGTGGGCTTGTATGTTTATTGCTGTGTGGAGCAATATATAGTGATTAAGGCAGAGGGGGCGTAAGGGAGATGGAGAGGGGAACTGGTATATAGTGTTTTTATGGAGAGGCTGTATAAAGTGATTTCTGGGGGGCTGTTTATAGTGAATATTGCGCGCTGTATATAGTGATTACTGGGAAGGTTACATATAGTTATTACTGGCGGGCAGTATATAGCGATTGCTGTTCCCTGTCTGGACTACATTCAATGGGGGCCCCCACCAGTTTTTGCACCCAGGGGCCCCGCACCAACCTTAATCCGGTCCTGCATTATCTTTTACAATATTACAGTCTTATGGCATAATATTTGCTATCATTTTGGCACATTTTCTCCCCTACCTTGTACATATTATATAGCATTGATTTAATGTGAAAGAGGATCCTCAGAAGAAAGAATACCTATTTATAGAGAAAAATCCTTTTACTGCTTCAAATTGTTGTAGCAAACCTCCCAAACATACAATAAATAATGGTCCCAGTCCTGGGCAGTCCCGTATCCCAGGTGACAGGAGATATATCCAGGGCTGCAAGTATAAGTATAAAGCCACAAGGATAGAGGGATGGGGGAGAGGGTACTTAACAGGTGGGAGAGTGGTAAATAAAAGGGGGCAACTTAAGGCTGCATTCACACGACTATCTGGGGGATGTATATATATGTATGGCAAGGATAAGGCTGCATTCACACGACTGTCAGGGGGACGTATATATATATGTATTGCAATGGCTGTACGGAACAATACGGTGCAGCACCGTACTGCCCTGTACACTGGGGAAAGATAGGATATGTCCTATCTTTCCCCATGTTATGGCGTCATGCATTGCTATGAATCCATCACATCGAACGTATGCATATGTTTGTATAAATGCAGCCTAAGTAGGAGACCACAAGTAAAAGGGACATTATACATGGGTCATGAAAAGGCAAGAAAGAGGGGCTGCTACAGTGGAGAGTTTTATCTGTGGAGGCTTTAGAAAGGGGAGTATTGTAGGTTGGTAATTATATCAATGTGGGCAACATTAGGGGTATTTTACATGGGGTCCACAGGGAGGCATTATACTTTTGGGGGTGGCCACAGGACAGAGAGCATCTATACAAAGGATGTAATATAATACAGTTTTCAGATCATCAACTATATGATTTTCTATTTTACTGCACTGTTCTGCTCCCTCACCTCATGTCTCCATCTTCCCTCACATATAGATTGTGAGCCCTCACTCCTGCTTCCATTTGTATCCTGATGACTGTAGTTTTGTATTTTGTACACATATTTGTTCTTGTCTTAATATAATGTATGACAACCCCTAACTGACTGTACAGAACCATGGAATTGATGGTGCTCTATAAATAAATAATATTCTATATGTATTTAAAATGTTGCTGTCATACCTCTCCTACACCAATGCAGTAGCCCCCTCTTTTAAAGTAAAATGGTAAAGTTCACGGATCATAGACCATAGAACTGCTTCCCATGTAACTGAGTATATTGTGGCTCCATAGCGGCTATTAGTCACTGATTTTCAGGTGAATAATAAGTTTCATCTAAACATACCTAGGGGGTGACATTACCATTACCATTAAATGATATATTATATAAAATACCCTATATATGGATGCAGTACACAGGACTGAGTTATCCATTGGCTTTTCCATTTCACAGTGCAGACAGGGGTTACCACGTTATCTAAGAAATCTGATTGCTCAGGGTAGGACCCATAATGCTTTTTGATTGATGACAGACGGGTAACTGTTTATTGGATCCACATACACACGGGTCACTGCTAATCAGATCAACAAAAATGCTGATTGCATGAACTATGTATCGTGATAGACAGACCGTTATTTTTAATATTTGAAGATTCAATGAGGACTGGTTATGTTCCACAGGACTGGCGCATAGCAAATGTGGTACCAATATACAGAAAAGGATCAAAAAGCAATCCTGGAAACTACAGACCCGTGAGTCTAACTTCTGTGGTGGGAAAAATATTTGAGGGGTTTGTTAGAGGTGCTATCCTGGAGTATCTCACTGTGCACAACCTTATAACCCAGCGTCAGCATGGGTTTATGATAGATCGGTCCTGTCAGACTAATCTGATTGGTTTCTATGAGGAGGTAAGTTCAAGACTGGATCTGGGGGACGCGGTGGATTTCAAAGGCATTTGACACCGTGCCACATTAAAGGTTGGTATGAGACTGCTGGGAATAGGGAAAAATCTGTGTATATGGGTAAGTAATTGGCTTAGTGATAGAAAACAGAGGGTCATCATTAAGTGCACATTCTCAGATTGGGTTGACGTTACCAGTGGAGTGCCACAGGGGTCAGTATTGGGGCCACTTCTTTTTAATATTTTTATTAATGGCCTTGTAGTTTACACAGTCAAGTTTCAATATTTGCAGATGGTACTAAGCTGTGTAAAGTAATAAATACTGAGGTAGATAGTTTAGCATTACAGAGGGATTTGTGGGAGCTTGAGGAGTGGGCAGAGAAATGGTTGATGAGGTTTAATGTAGATAAATGTAAAGTTATGCACTTGAGCCAGGGAAACAAAAAGTATAATTATGTTCTAAACAGTCAATTACTTGGTAAAACTGGAGCTGAAAAGGACTTGGGGGTATTGGTGGATGATAAACTTAATTTTAGTGACCAGAGCCAGGCGGCTGCTGCTAAAGCAAATAAAATTATGGGATGTATCAAGAGAGGAATAGATTCTCATGATAAAGACATAGTTTTGCCCTTATACAAATCCCTGGTCAGACCACACATGGAATATTGTGTACAGTTTTGGGCACCAGTGTATAAAAAGGATATAGTAGAGCTGGAAAGGGTGCAGAGGAGAGCAACCAAGATTATTAGGGGGATGGGGGGATTAGAATACACTGACAGATTACAAAATTTGGGATTATTCAGTTTAGAAAAAAGACGACTGAGGGGAGACATCATTACAATTTACAAATACCTGAACGGACAGTACAAGGATCTCTCGAAAGATCTTTTTATACCTAGGCCTGTGACCAGGACAAGGGGGCATCCTCTGCGCCTGGAGGAGAGGCGATTTTACCATCAACATAGACAAAGGTTCTTTACTGTACGAGCAGTGAGACTATGGAACTCTCTGCCGCAGGAGGTTGTTATGGCGGACTCTATGAACATGTTCAAGAGAGGCCTGGATGCCTTTCTGGAGAGAAAAAATATCACGGGTTATGGGGATAAAACATTTATTTAATTCTTAAAGGTTGTACTCGATGGACTTGTGTCTTTTTCCAGCCTTACATACTATGATACTATGATCATTTTGGGACACACACACATACTAGACTCACATTAATGCTAGTTAATCATTGTTGGACCCAGACACAGAAAGTATTACAGATGTATGTGAATTTCATTGCTGAAGGTCTTTCTCAGTAAAAAAGGGTGGGTGTTTTGTATGGTCATGGCCCTCTAGAAACCACCAAACCACCTGTATTATAATCCACTACTGTCCATAACAACCAGTCACAGATCTGCTATCATTTCTAGATCTGCATCATGAGATGTATTAAGTGATATAAAACATGTAGGCGGGTTATTTTTAGGTTATTTCTATTGGTTATTTTGGTCACATGAATTACAGTTATAGATGAATACAGGGGTTTATTATTTTATCATTCTAGCCCCCATCCGTTACTGATTATCACAAAATGGCTGCTGCTGCTACTATGAAATGGTAACATATTTCCAAAGAGACCTAAACTGTCCCTCTGACTATACTGACTATTCCAGAACATTTGGAAAACTGACTTGCATTGAGTTTATATTTACCCTTTGGAAGTGTAAGTAGTTAGGGGGGCTGTTTGGAGTTGTTCCACAGTTCTTGGATATCAAAAAAGGAGGGGCCGTGGTATGTATAAGATACATGGCTATGACATTGATTTGAATTTCTCCCCTGGGTGATGTAAGCTGTAGCTAAAATAATATTTTGTGCCACCCTCCATCACCACATTCGATACGACAAATTATGCACCTCATCTGCTATTACCCAATCCCCTTCCTTACAGTGATCCTGTAGAGAGATTTTCTGTACAGTGAGGAGGTATGTGGCACAGGAGTCAAGCCTCACACTACTGCACACTTCTGTTTTTGGTGTTGTAGCTAGCCGCAAAAACAGCAACTAGCTCACACTATTGTGCATGGTCACGGTGGAGAGAGACACGGTGCTTTTTTAATTGCACCTTGATCATGTCATGTGCATAAAAGCCTAATAGTGAGGCACAGCAGTGGGATAAAGGAATAGCGAGGAGGTGTAGGCACAACATGTGATGTACATTGAGGAGGTATGAAATATGTAACCTCACAAAAAGTGATTTGCCATGCAGCAAAAAAAAGCTAAACTTTATTATTTTTGAAAAAGAGATACAAGATTTAAAAACAATTAAATGTACAACCAAGTACAGAACCATATACAAGGCATATGCACCTGGTAGTCATATACCCCCAAATGCCAAATGCAAGACTGCCCATTTTAATAAATAATGCAAGAATGGAACACTATGGGACACATGAAACCTTTGTTTTGGGTTGACTTTTTTTTGTCTAGTTTTCTGCAGTGTTATGACCGGATTCCAGATGTAATAGTTGCAACTTTTTGTAAATCGTCATAAATAAGTCTGAAATCCACACCTGCTCTTGCCCGGCGTAGAAAAGCAACTTTTTGGGGACTTTTAGAATTGAATAGAATATAATACTTTATTGTCCCAACAGGGGAAATTGTAGTGTCACAACAATAACACCTCCATCCGCATAATCACAAATACAGATACAAACAGTAAAAAGTTGCAAAATCACTAAAGACCTTGACTTAGATTTATTAACAAAGACAAAACTCCTAAGACACATCTGACCACCAGAAAAAGTTAAAAAAAAAAGCCAAGAACACAATGCCAAAACAACGGTACTTGTTTCCTATGAGGGATTGTGCATTGTGTACCATTCTTGTATTATTTTTTGTATTGGGTAGCCTTTCGCTCACAAAAACTCTTGCCGTTAGATGATTTGAAGGTAATATATGTAATCACTTTCCAAGTGTTGAAATTTACCTTGAAAGGTAAACTGTGGCATACTGCACTGATTTTACTGATAAAGAAAATAAAACAAACACACTGATACAAGAAATACACACAGAATAGTAGTCTGCAGTGTATTTTTGTTGGGATGATAAATATGCCCTCTTTCCAGTAACAGCACTCATAACTGCAGTTTATTTAATGAGAATGACACAGCAGTAGCGTGGCAAAAGGTCAACTGGCTTCTCAAATCAGGCCAATGGTACACTGAACACAAATTAAATATTAGTACAAACTTGAAATGCATATAGGATCAGTAAATAGGTATAATTTTCACTCTGGTTCACTTTCTCAGTCAGAATGTGGCCTAAGTAGTCCAAGCATAAACCTGATAAAATATATAAATAAGCTTGCATTTGCAACTTCCCCCACCGGAGCCTGGCCTTTTTTGAGGCCTGGAGGCAGCCGTGGCCCATAATACCGGAGTGGCTGGCAATTGCGGCCTAGGGCACGCTGTTGTCACGGTGCTTGGTATGGGGACCGGAAGGCTGTCCTACAGCCTGGCAGGTCTCCAGCAGGTGGTGTGTGCAAGAAATATGAAGTGAAAGGCTGAAGTACTTGTTTCTCCCTGGGGCAATCCCATGGGTAATTGATAGGGAAGCTTGTGGTGGTAGACAGCCGTATCCAAGAATCAGACGGTGGCAACATTGTGCAAATCAACTCACAGTTCTTTATTGAACAACGGGTAGTAGGGCAACGGGCCAAAACAATCAAACAGCAGATTCAGATTCTGGTACTGGAGTGGTCGTGGAGAGTGGTCCGCAGATAAGGCACCAGCCTGATGGTATATGCAGGCTGGGATAATTTAGATGGAGCCGTGTCCAAAGCTGCAGCCCTGGATAAGAGTCTCCTGACTCAGTTCCTGGGATTGGTTTTTGTGACTGCACTAAAGGTCTGCCTTTAGTCTCTCTGTTCACTCTGGGATTAAACCAGCTAAGACTGGACTATGACAGACCATGTGCTCCCCCTGCACATGGGTTTTATACTCCCCCTGGTCACGTAGTAGCAGCTCTCCAATCACATTCCAGTTTACAATGCAGCCAAATAATTGGATAACCTCTTACACCCATTTATCTATTGCATTTCCAGGCAGATTCTACGTCTGCTATTACATACCCCAAAAAGGAAAAAGGTGAAAATTTTCCCCAAAAAGTCACTTTTACCCCAAATTATTCTAAGCCAAAAGTGTCAAAAGATGAAACAATCCCACAAAATGTGTACAACTATTTCTCCTGGATGTAGAATTGCCCCACATGTGCAGATAAAATGTTGTATGGGTACACAGTGGGGCTCAGAAGGGAAAGAGGGATGTGTGTCTTTTAGAAGCCAAATTTGACAGAAATCTTATACATGGGTTAGGGTGCATTTGGAGAGCCCTAGTGGTATAAAACAGAAGGGAACCCCAACAAGTATGGGTACACAGTAGGGCTCAGAAGGGAAAGAGGGATGTGTGTCTTTAGAAGCCAAATTTGACAGAAATCTTATACATGGGTTAGGGTGCATTTGGAGAGCCCTAGTGGTATAAAACAGAAGGGAACCCCAACAAGTGACACCATTTTGGAAAGTAAACCCCTTGGAGAATTTAGCAAGGTGTAATATGTGTATGTACCCCTAAAGGTGTATGATCCAATCAGACCCCAAAAAGGAAAAAGGTGAAAATTTTCCCCAAAAAGTCACTTTTACCCCATTAAAGGGGTTGTCCAGAGGTTAAAAAACATGGCTGCTTTCTTCCTAAAACAATGCCACACCTGACCATGGTTTTTGCTAGTATAGCAGCTCAGCTCTTTAGAGATGAATGGAGTTCACTTGCAATTCCACGCACTACCCATTTTCAGGAGAGGATCTTTTTTGGAAGATAGCTACTATATTTTTCAATCTCTGGACAAACCCCTTTAACTTGTATTATAAGGAAGTGAAGCTATTATGCAATTACAGTATTGAAATGGGGACGCCCTGCAGTAAATGTTGTTTTTTGCTGCCTCTAGGTAGTGTGCAGGAAGCAGGGACACATGCAGGTTAAAGCGAACCCGTCACCAGCTAAAAATCACATTCCTGATGACAGGTTCACTTTAACAATGCATGTTTACCTATTGGAACCTGTCACCAGCTAAAAAAATCACATTCAAAATTACTTTAAAGGCCAAGGAAAGTCTTTTAATTGCACACTTCAGAAAAACAACATAAATCCAACCTTAGCAAAAGAACAAACAAATCAAACCCTGCTTGGCTAAGCAATAACTAAGATATTTTCAGGTTCCTCTCTATACGAGTACCTGGCTGCCAGGCACTCACTCTTGACTAGCTGGATGTGGTGGCATTCAGATATCTTTGCTGGCATTCAGACCAGCCTGCAGATCCCCAGGTGGTGCCATCACCACTGATTCTGACATGGAGTCCATGTCAGGGCCTAATGAGTAGCAGAAAATAGATTTGCCTAATTAAATTACTGTTGAGATTTGCTTTTACAAAATGCAACAGTTAACATTGTGCTAACAAATACAAGTGTTAACACAACATTAACATATGTGTTAATGTTAACGTTAATGTAAACATTAACATGGCTGTGTTAATGGCTGTGTTTTGTAAACACAAATGTTAATAGCAAGTTAATTAGGCAAATCTCATTTCAGCTGTTGCATTGCGTTTTAAGACGCATGTATAAAACGCCACAGGAGAACAAACCCTCAAAGGAAAACTACCAGTTGTGCTATAGTACTTTGAAGTAAATATACATACCTGTCTGTGTCTTCTTCCAGATCCCAGCAATTTTTAAAAGAATGCAGAAAGTGGATTGCGGAAGCATATAATGATTTTACTTCATTGGCATATGTGATTCACACTTTAAAAACAAATAGAATGATTCCCATATTGTCTTACTCATGTTTTTCTTTCCAAAGTTATGGCATTTCCTGAAAGTCTTTGACAAAAATCTTTCTCACCAGTGGTCTGACCTCTTCCTATATCTGCCCTGAAGCCTGTGTCAAATTCACTCTGCCCAAAGTTCCCATGATACCTTGTGTTCTCTCATCAAGTAATTAAGCAGCAAATCCAGGGAGATTCCTACAAGGGAACCCACTGAACACTGCATAATGTACATACAGGATTTATATAATGACTAGCCTGGCAGCTTTCATCACATAGAGGAGCTTGGAACATGTAAAAAGTGGTAGAAATCATAAGTAAAAAAAAAGTTACAGAAGGGTTAATAGCTTCTCTGCATGGTGCAGAGTACAAGGTGCAGCATGAGGTTTTGAGAAAGACAGAGAAAGATCTGATAGGAACTGATAGGGAGCAGGGGAGATTTTGTACCTCATTACACCGTGTAGTAGATATCTGTATCCACAGCATTGAATATGACTTC
Organism: Engystomops pustulosus; assembly: GCA_019512145.1. Classification (NCBI taxonomy): domain Eukaryota; kingdom Metazoa; phylum Chordata; class Amphibia; order Anura; family Leptodactylidae; genus Engystomops; species Engystomops pustulosus. Next base: position 40,232 of record WNYA01002335.1, read on the forward strand.
CCCCTCCTTCCTCCTCTGTGAACAGAGAGGAGCAACCCCTCCTTTCTTTCTCTCTGCATCTTTTCTTTAAAAATGTACGGTTCATAAGAATAACCACAAATGTCAGGAGACCCAGCTAGTATAGAGCCAGGCTAAACTGAGGAGGATAGCAAAGAAACTGCTGGATGTAAGTAACAAAAGTAATGGGCAAAGTTAATTGAATGGCCTAAAGTTAAACATTTGTGAAACTAAAGAAATGATCATCGTTTCCAGAAGATCTTGTGTACCGTATTTTTTGGCCTATAAGGCGCACTGGGCTATAAGGCGCACCTCTAATAAATGCCTGCTAAGACATCTAGGTTCATATATAAGGCGCACTGGAGTATAAGGCGCAGGATCAAATGCAGTATCTAAAAATGAACAGCAGGTGGCAGACCTGTGCACAGTTCAAGCCAGCTACACTTCCAGGGAAACTTGTCTTCAGCGTGTCAGAGAGCTCCGATCTCAGAGGTATGGCTGCTGGGGGTTAATGCAGGGTGATGCAGCAGGGGTTAAGCGGTCTCCCTCTGCCCCTTCTCCTTCCCTCCTCAGGCAGGGTGTTATTCCGGTGGGGTTCTCTGTGGCTCCTTCTCTTTCCCCTGTTACAGGGCTGTCAGGTATGGGGGACTGTTTACTGATGATGATGATGATTGCCTGGTGGTCGGCACTATGGCAGCTCCGGTCTCTCTGTGCTAGGGGAGGGCAGGATGGGCACAATGTTAGTTGTGGTGCCAGGGCACTTCAGGAGCTAGGGACCCTGTATACTGCGTGGGAATGTGCAGGAAATTTCTGGGGATGGAGCTATTGGTAAATGTACAGTACATCTTGTCTGTAGTACATTTCTGTATAAGTTCATATATAAGGCGCACCGGCCTATAAGGCGCACCTTTGATTTCTGAGAAAATTAAAGGATTTTTGGTGCGCCTTATAGGCCGAAAAATACGGTAAGTCCTGGTGACCTCTGGTCATCAATGGGAAGGAGATTGGTAGAGTCAGGTATTTGAAAATTGAACAGGCATGAACATGTGAGAAAACAGGTTAAGAAAACTAACAACCCCTTATATTTTTTACAATCCTTGAGCTCCTTCAATATCTGCAGCCAACTGTGGTAATGGTTCCATTGGTTTCTACTGCACTATTTTTTGCTGTTGCTGCATGGGGCTCAAGTCTGAAAGCCAAGGACACACATAACATGAATAAAATTGTTGCTACGAAATAGCGTAAGGGAGCGCTTTACTAATGTAGCTAACAATACCAATCATCCGCTATATAATATAGTTGTGGATGTGGTGAGAGGTCTTCTGCCCAATGTAATAAGTTTTCAGGTATGACCAATTAATTAAGTTTAATCATAAAGTAATATTACAGACATTGTACTTCTCCTGTGTCTTTAGGAAAAGTAGGAAAATTGGGCTTCAATTCTTCATTGCTCTTGCAGGCTAATTTGATTATTTAAACATGTATGAAAAAAATGTATTATCTCTTCATTGGTTTGTGGCCACAAAGCAACATTGCTGCCACCATTTAGGTTTCCTATATAGCTTTAAATATTGGTATGGGGGGGGGGCATTTTAGACTACCTCTACATAAACATTTTCTACCATTTTGATGCACCATTTGTTTTGTAATGCCATAATATTTAACAACCAGACAATTCATACAACAGCCTTAATAATACTTGCAAATGCACCTTTTCACTGTTAAATGTTAACTTCATATCCTTTGACTAAATGAGATGTACCATTAACATGTTACAATTGTATCTACTTTTTCTTCATAATTAATTATGCTGTCCATTCAAGAAAGAGACAGTTACAATGTAAAACCATTATAAAGGATGGAGGAAATAATTGAGAGTCCTTCTTTTCAATAATGAAATAACATGATGTAAATTTCCTTCTACAGCAGATACTTTGTAGTATATATATTGTAAGGTATTTCAATATGCACAGCTCCAGCCTTGTCCCACCCCGTGACATCTGTAGCTACATTGATGCAGAAACATATCTTGTTTAAAGGGGTTGTCCGGAACCTAGGTTCTCCTGACTACTGTAAATCTACATGTGCCCTGACTAACTTTCTAATATACTTACCGTTCATGAAGTGGCTGGTTCCGCTCGGTCCGGAGCTGGTCACGTGACATCGCGTCTTCTTCTGTCTTCTCTTCCGCTGACGTCACGTCCACAGCTCTCTTCAACATTCGTTGCCGCCTCCGGGACGGATAGGCGGAGTCTTCTCCCCTCGTCACAGGGATGGGGGTCGTCAGCTTCTTCCCCTCGTCAGCGTCTTCCCGGCGCATGCGCAGTAGAGGAGACGCTTCAGTGCGGCCACTGCGCATGCCCGGAGTATATAGTACTTTGCCATGCCAGGGTGCGCGCGGCACGTCATCGCCTTCGTCCGCCACCGCATATTCTCGTCTACTGGACTCGTGTTCACGTATGTCATGGGGAGGTGATCAAATATGAGCTTCCTACAACTCATATGTGACCACCACCATGACATATTTGAACGCACCAAAATTTATGCACAGTCCCTTATGTGATTTTTTCTTGGGCTGTGGCTGGCGCCGTGTAATGGAGGGCATTGAAAAATATGAGGTCCATTTAATATTTTTGTTTTGTGACAATCCTCTCGATTACATATGTGACCACCCACATCCCAAGACAAAATGTCATAACCCCCCTATGGCGTGGTCCATGTTGGATATAGTCACGATGTGGTCATAGATATAGATGTGGTCATAGATATATTGGTCATAGTGGTCACATATGAGGCATAACATACATGACCACGCCCCTTTAGATACGCAATGTATGGTGGAATGCCAGTTTCTGGTATACAAGCACTGAAATAATTGCAATTACTTGCACATTTCTCATCAGAGTAATGGAGCAGACGTCCGTGCATGACCGTTCTGCTCCATTCATCTCTATGGAGCTGATGGAGATTGCCGAGCACAGCGCTTGGTAATCTACAACAGCTCCATAGAGATGGATGGGCAAAACAGTCTGCTCCATTACGTAACAAGGCGTAACAAGGGGTCCCATGGAGGTACGTGGACCCAATCGGAAACCCTCGTTTTCGTAATCTTTGGGGGTATCGGAAAATAGCGCCCAAAGTTGAAAATGGCACTTTTTTACCATTTTGAAAAATATAAAAAAATTCTATAAAAAGTGATCAAAAGGTTGTACAAGGGGCTGTATATAGTTATTATAGGGGTCTATAGTAGGGGTCTGTAGATTATTTGCTGGAGGGGCTGTATATAGTTACTACTGGGGGGTGTATATAGTGGAAACTGGGAGCGGTATACAGTTATTGCTGGGGGCTGTATATAGTTATTGCTGGGGAGGCTGTATATAGTTCTTGCTGGGGGTTGTATACAGTGATTACAGGGGACTTATACAGTGATTGCTGGGGGAGCAGTATATAGTGATTACTGGG
>WNYA01002336.1:0-43612 GCA_019512145.1 Engystomops pustulosus
GCACAGTCTGCTGATTTATTTTTTTTTACGTTTATTTACTTTTATAAGTAAAAGTTTCTGCGCCGGAAGCGGCTGCACGTCACCCTGCTCCTGCTCACCTTCGGGTGCCGTCGCGGTCCGGGCGCTGTTGCTGCTCTGGCGCCGGCTCCCCGACATCCCCGTCCTCCCTCCTCGCCCCCCGGTGTGACCTGTTTCTGACCTGTCTGGGGTCGTCCTGCCGGGATTGCCACGTGCGCTGTGGCCGGCGCGGTGCCTGTTCTCTGGTGTCCGTTCCGGTCGGTGTGGTCTGCCCGGGGCTGGTTGCGGCTGCGGTCCGCGTGCTGCGGGTGCGGCGGCCCGTGTCCCCGGCTGTGGAGTGAGGAGACTTGTTTGTCCGCCCCCCCCCCCTTCTGCCCGTTCCTGTTCACCTGTCCTGTCCTGTCCTGTACTTTATGTGGATTTGGATCGCTGGGGATTCCTTACCTACACCGCTGCTGCCTGGACTGCTGAGGATCCTGGGTCCTGTGTTGCTGCTGCCTGGGACGGCTGGGGATCTTCTGTCGCCCCTGTCTAGATTGCCTGGGGGCCTCCGTCCCTGCCGCCATTGCTGGGATTGCCGGGGATTGCCTGTATTTGCAGCCACTGCTTGGGTGTCTGAAGGTCCCTCTGTGCCCACCGTCTGTATTTTTGACTGCTATAACATCGGGACCCTATTATTTTGGACTACCGCCAAGAGTTGGACTACCTTCGAAGACCTGCTGTACCTCGTGCTGGACTGGTCCTCGAGGGAAGACATCGGACGTGGGGCTGGAGAGGCCGGAGTATGAACTGGGACCGCCAAAGTCTGGATCCAAGGTATGGGGTCCCTGGTGGGGGGAGGATGGGCCAATGCCTAGGGATGGGAGGAGAGGATCCCTGCGTCTCAGATTGTCTCCCATTGTGGCCTAACGAATTGAGGAGGAAAATCTCCCAGGGTGATTTGATGGTACCTTATGTCCAATGGAAGTAGGAAATCTGGTGGAGGACTGAATATGGGTTTGAGATTAGGGAATCCCAACCCCGGTTTTTATAAATATGGGGAGGAAAGGAAAAATTAATATATGCATTCTAAGGAGAACAGCAGAATTAGGTTTACGCGTCATGTACTCTTAGAGATTAAGAAATCTATACCTAGGAGGAATATGAATTGTAAAGATATACCAAAAGAAATTAGGAGACCGTTTCGGGGAACAAGGGCAGGCTTTAAGTGTAAACAGAAGAAGAGGAGGAAGAGACCATTTGTCCCTTCGGTGTTAATTGGAAATGTAAGATCTCTAAGTAACAAAATGGACGAGCTACATTCTATGGTCATGAATAACAATGAAATGTTGAAGTGCTGTATTATGTGTTTCACTGAGTCATGGCTGCATGATATGATCCTGGATAGCCTGATTAGTGTACCAGGTTTCTCCCTGGTTAGGGGAGATAGGGACTGTAGAAGTAGTGGGAAGATAAAAGGAGGAGGTATTATTATTTATGTAAATCAGGGATGGTGTCTAGCCGAACATATTACAGTATTACAATTAAACATTGCTGTGGAGATGTGGAGATCTTAGCACTGGTGATGAGGCCCTTCTATCTTCCGAGGGAGTTCTCGGCCGTAATCTTGGTTGGTATATATATTCCACCATCGGCCAATTATGATACGGCACTTGCAGTAATTCAGGATGTGGTTGGTGAACTACAAGGTAGATATAGTGATACTTTACTAATCATAACTGGGGACTTCAACCACGTCAGGAAAGCGGGTATATGGTCAAACCTAACACAGTATGTGACTAGGCCAACTAGAGGAGAACATATACTTGATTTATTCTATGCTAACACTACTGATGCTTACAAATCTGTGACATTGCCACACCTGGGAAATTCTGACCATAATTTGATTTTTCTTAAACCGCGATATCGCCCGGTCCTAAAAAGACTCCCTCCCAAGGAAATAGTGGTACGTAAATGGTCAGGGGCGGTGGAAGAGGAATTGCAATGTTGTTTTGCAACTACGGATTGGGAGCTGTTATGTGGTGAAGCTCAGGGTGATGTAAACCTGGGTGTTAATTTGGTCACTGATTATATCAGGTTCTGCGTAGATAGTATAGTGCCAGAAAAAAGGGTCAAAATATTTGCAAATAATAAACCTTGGATGACCGGAGAACTTAAGAAATTGTTGGAGTTGAAGAGGTGGCCTTTCTTGGCTGGGGATGAGGACTCCTATAGAAGCCTATTGAAGGATGTTAAACATAAAATCCGAGAGTGCAAAGCTACATATAAAAAGAGATTAGAAAATAAGCTGTCTGAGCAGAAAACAAAGGAGGTCTGGAAGGGTCTAAAACTAATCACCGGTATACCAACGCGAACTGAAGGGGCAGTAGGGGATATAGAGAAGGCCAACGAATTGAATAATTTCTTTAATCGTTTTGATGATATGAGTAATTCCATAGTGTCGGGAAGTAATGTATGGGATGGTGTAAATTTAAATATGGTGGGGGAACACTACGAGGGAGGAAAACAGGAGATGATGTCACCAATTAAAGTTGAGGATGTGGTACTAGAATTAGGACGGATAAAATCTAGTAAAGCTGGAGGCCCAGATATGTTGGATAATAGGGTTCTGAAAGATTTTGGCTCCCGTTCTCGTATGAACTGTCGCACCTCCGCTGTACAGGTGTGAATAAATTGGTCCATGGCGATCAGGTCATCCATCTCCTCTAGAGTGGTCACACCCCATCCTCTGGACCATTGTTTCACCAGGTTTAGCAGTTTCCTGGCAAACTCGGCATAGCTATCCGTATCTGTCCGCCTGACAGTACGGAAACGCTCCCTGTATACCTCTGGAGTGAGGTTAAAACGCTGTATCAGAGCCCTTTTGATAGCCTCATAATCATGCTCCACAGAGGCAGGTAAGGCTACAAACGCCTCCAGTGCTTTGCCTTTAAGTCCAGGGGTAAGGTATCGGGCCCATTCAGCAGGCGGCAGGCGAAATTGCCTGTAGACCCTCTCAAATCCTTGCAAAAAGACATCCAGGTCCCCATCATTCTCCAGGACAGGAAAACGATCCAGGCAGGGCCTAAAAGAAACACTGTCCATGGACTCACTCTGTGCTGATGTTGAAGCTCTTTGCTGTTGTTGGAGCTGTATCTGGGCCATCTGCAGCTCATGCTCCCGCTCCGCTTGGCGTTGTTGTTCCGCAAACTCACGCTCTGCTTTGCGCTGCTGGGCTGCTTCTCGGGCAGCTTCTCGGGCTGCCTGTCTCTCCAGTTGTTGCATATACAGCTGCATCCTAAGGCTAGTATCACAGTCACCGATCTGCTGGAGAATTAGAGAAAAAGAAGTGTCCATACCGCTGGCGCTGCCATGCCCAGCCGGTTGCGAGACATCTCCTATCGGTTCCTCTGAGGCTGGAGGTCCCTGGTCCGGTTCCGCAGAAGGATGGGACTGCAAATCAAACGCCACCAGCGTTTGAATTATCTCCGCCTTGTTCTGGCCCGTTGTTATTAGCCCTCTCTCCGCACAGAGAGTCAGCAGATCAGCCTTGGATCTGTTTCTGTATACCTCTGCCATCTTAGCAGTGGTCTCAAGTTAGCAAACAAAAGATAGAAAAGAAAAGAGGGGGAGGGGAACTGTTTTGCACGTATGTATATTGACTGACAAGTTTTGAGTGCACTGAGTCTCTTGCTTGTGGACTGTAGTATTAGGAATACTCCAGCCCTTAAGTGAAAGGGTTAATTGCTTAAACCAAACACTTAAAGCCTTAACAGTGTAATAAAAAATTATACACTATCCCAACGCTATGCCACCAATCTGTCACGAACCCGACTCACCGGAGTTCACACACTGGGATAACTACTCTATGGAGTCCCAGAATTTAGCCCTTAAGCTCCGCCCACTTCCACAAAATGGCGTCCTTACGCTAAATTTACTCCACAGAATCCACACTGCCACCACCCACAACGCAAAGAAGGCCGTAGGCACCTCAACCACACAGACAATGCACCCTGATGATAACTCAGCACATGCACTCACTACTTACACGATATTACAATTATAAATTCACACAGAACATGCAATCGCTTACTACATGGACTATGCTAATAATGACCTCTGGTAACGTGATTCCCTTCAGAGACTCAGATTCTTTAAGGCTACAAGCAGAGGCTTATTAAAAAGTTTTAATTTACATAAAAATGCAGTACACTCAAAGAATTAAATTGTCAGATAAAATGAAAAAAGGATTAAAAGCAATACACATACAATACTTACAAACAGTTATGGAAGAAGAAACAAAAAATTCTTACTAGTGGAATAGGAAGAAATTCTTTGGCCCGAGGACAGGGCATAAGCATCGATCCAGCCTTCTATTGTGATAGAGTCACTCAGACTGAACACTACTATGTGGCTGCTTCATTAATTTAAGCCCAGGTGATTTTTTTACCCCCACTCCTGGCTGTGATGTCACTGTGAGGGGGAATTTTTCTATCCCCCTCCCATCAGTGAGCTACTTTTTGGGTCTGGGTTTTTATCAGAACCCCATAACTTTTGATTGGAAGATGGCACAATTGTGCCATGGCTTCCAACCAAACGGGCATGTTATTCCCATTAACCCCATACCAAACTCGGGGTGTCTTAGCCTAATATCAGGGGTGTTCTGCTATTGGCTGCCTTCCATTGCAGCTAATGTTCTGATTTTCGGTCCAGAAGTGTGTCTAGACCCCATAACTGTCCGGTGTAACTTGGGACCTATAATTATGAATTATGTCCCAGTTATGGACAGCTATGATATTCCCCTTTGTCTGAATTTGGAGGGAAGAACATGCAGTCTGTGGCTTCTTTTCATCCCCCACTAGCTAGACTACTCTGGCCGAAAGGTGTTAATTTTACCACTTAGGAAGACCATGCTTCTCTGATCAAACATAGACTCCCTGGGGTGTTATAACCACCCTGCCAGGCTCATCTTCCTGGCTGGTCTTAAACAAATGGAGCCTAATGATTTATAACAGGCAGAATGAAACACAAAGAAAGAAAAATAAAAAAATATATATATAACAAACAAACTGTGGAGGAGTAATACTATTATCACAGTCATCATCACCCACAGACTGCGACCGATGGAAAACCTGGGCATCGGAAAATTGCTCAGCAGCAACCGGACAAGTGGTTTGTGACTGTGGGAAGGGTCCAGAAAACAGTTCCTCAGAGTATGCCGGTTCAAATGCCAAATTTTGCTGGGAGGGGGCAGACTGGGGGGAAGGAGGCTGAGGTGGAGGAGCTGGAGGAGTGCCGATTTAGGTGACATGGGTGGACTGCGTGGAAGACTGACTGGTGGACAAATGGCTAGAAGTATTGTCCGCAATCCATGACATCACCTCTTTGCGCTGTTCTGGCCTCAACAGTGCTCTACCACGAGTCCCAGTAACTTCAGACATGAACCTAGGGAGTGTAGCTCTGCGGCGTTCCCCTGCTCCCTCATCAGCAGGTGGTGTCTCACCCCGCCCAGGACCACGGCCTCTGACCCCTGCAGTAGTTGGACGCCCACGTCCACGCCCTCGTCCTCTACCCCTAGCCCTCGGGTTAAACATTTTCCAAATTAAAGTGTAAACTTTAATTATTTTTTTTTTGTGTGTTTTTTATTTATTTTTTTTTAAACAAAACGATGCTATCCTATTGCTATGGCTAGTTTCTAACCTACACTGACAGCACACAACTGGATTTTGTGCTGTAATGGCCAGAAAGAAGAAATTTTGAGAGACAACCTTGTGGTAAAAAATTCATTACATTTTATTATTATTATACACATATATTAAATGACAAACAGAAATAGGGCAACACACAGAAAAGAAGATTGCACAAAACCCAGTAGTAAACTATAGTATATAGCAGCAAGGGTTCCCTAACATGCCAGAATAAGGCAGATACTGATAATACAAAGGTGCTTAGTAAAAATTACATTCCCCCAGACGAAGCCGTTTCCGGGCGAAACACGTGTCGGGGTCTTTGCACACTGCCAAACGGTCTGTATGTGATTCATTTACCTATATGCATACTATGTGGTTTTTCCCCTTACTTAGTGCAATATATATTTTTGTAATTTTTACTAAGCACCTTTGTATTATCAGTATCTGCCTTATTCTGGCATGTTAGGGAACCCTTGCTGCTATATACTATAGTTTACTACTGGGTTTTGTGCAATCTTCTTTTCTGTGTGTTGCCCTATTTCTGTTTGTCATTTAATATATGTGTATAATAATAATAAAATGTAATGAATTTTTTACCACAAGGTTGTCTCTCAAAATTTCTTCTTTCTGGCCATTTCAGTATGTGAGTTGTCTCTCTGGGTGATTTGTGATCAGCGGCCCACTGATCACATCCCCTCCCTTCCTGTTGGTGTTTATGGATTTTGTGCTGTGCCTGATGAGTTTGAGCTATAAAAAGAAATAAAGGGAAAAAAAATAAATCAGCAGACTCTGCCTAATTCTAATCAAACCCCTAATAAATTGTCCCACTTCGGTGTTTGAGGTGGATATGCGTGTCACTAAGAGCTAAACACAACGGTCGCAGGTCTCCCAGCAAATTCCTCACAATATGGTACTAGCTGCACTACTAGTGCCAGCAAGCCCAGCCACAAGCAAACCTAAAAAAGGAAATTATAACGCTATTGTAGGCCTAAGTAAGCCGTTGGGGTTCTCCTATGGCTATTTTGTAGCCTACAAAGAGAGCACACTGCTTTGCAAGATGAGTTTGAGCTATAAAAAGAAATAAAGGTAAAAAAAGTAAATCAGCAGACTCTGCCTAATTCTAATCAAACCCCTAATAAATTGTCCCACTTCGGTGTTTGAGGTGGATATGTGTGTCACTAAGAGCTAAACACAACGGTAGCAAGTCTCCCTGCAAATTACTCACAATATGGTGCTAGCTGCACTACTAATGCCAGCAAGCCCAGCCACAAGCAAACAAAAAAAAGTAAAATAAAACGTTATTGTAGCCCTAAGAAGGGCTGTTGGGTTCTTGTAGAATCACTCCTGCCTAACACTATTCTAATATAACACCTTAACGCTATCCCTGCAGCAGCAGCAGCTCTCTCCCTAGCGGCATCCAGACACAGAATGATCCGAGCAGCGCGGGCAGCGGCTAGTCTATTCCAGGGTCACCTGATCTGGCCAGCCAACCACTGCTATCGACGTGTAAGGGTACCACGTCATGCTGGGTGGAGTGCAGAGTCTCCTGGCTTGTGATTGGCTCTGTTTCTGGCCGCCAAAAAGCAAAACGGCGGGAGATGCCATTTTCTCGAGCGGGCGAAGTATTCGTCCGAGCAACGAGCAGTTTCGAGTACGCTAATGCTCGAACGAGCACCAAGCTCGGACGAGTATGTTCGCTCATCTCTAGTCACGAACATTTTTAAACAACCAGTTCAAACAACGACCTGAGACTGACTTAGGCTACATTCACACGAACGTATGGGGGGCGTATATACAGCCGGTATACGTCCCCCCATACATTTCAATGGCCTTGCGGCACCCTACAGGAGCGGTACGGTGCAACACAAATGTCCTATCTTTTTTCGGAATACGGCACCATGCGCAATATATCCCTATGGAGAGGGGCAGGGGTGAGCGGCGCTCACCTCCTCCTCCTCTCCCCGGCGCCGCAGTGTGCCTGCCGTACGGGCAACGGTCGTGTGAATGTAGCCCAAGGTATATCTATGATTCTATGATCCATTTTCCCATGCTGTTTTGTATTTAAAGAGGACCTGTCACCCACAAATTTGGCACTAGGAGAAGTTGTTACTAAAGTAAGCAGCTCCTAGTGCAAAAACAAACGCCGCAGTGTTACAATGATAGCGTTATTGGAAACCTCCGATAACGCTATCTAACACTGCTGCGGAGTACAATATTCATGAGGGGGCGGCATTGTGGGCGGGTTTAGGAGAGGTGAGCCTATGGAGCGAGCGGGGCGGTCCAGGGAAGAGGCAGCGCCTCGGACCACCCCCTCATGAATACACCGGAATGCTTTGAGAGCGGCTCGGCGTTTCTATTGTACTCTGCAGCAGTGTTAGATAGCGTTATCAGAGGTTTCCAATAACACTATCATTGTAACACTGCTGCATTAATTTTAGCACTAGGAGCTGCTTACTTTAGTAACATCTCCTAGTGCCGAATTTATGGGTGACCGGTCCTCTTTAAAGTATTTGTTTTCTTGTATAGAAATGTGTTTTTCGTATACACAATTGGTATTCTCCTGGCTAATAATTTCACTCACCCTAGGGCAGTGGTGGCGAACCTATGGCACGGGTGACAGAGGTGGCACTCAGAGCCCTTTCTGTGGGCACTTAGGCCATTGTCCCAATTTCACCAAACAGGACCAAATCCACCAATCCTGCAGTCCCAAGCAAATTAAGAGATACTGCTCTCAGAGCCATTTTAAAGCGACATTTCATTGGCTGTTTGAACTGCAGGAAAAGTGAAAAGGGATTAACAGAAGTGCATTGTCTTTGGAGGTCATCATGCTGGACCCACCATTCTTCCTGGAGAGAAGCTACTATGATGGTCTGAATTTATTTGCCCACCTTCTTTCAACTCTATTGGTGGCCTTAGGAGAGCCAATACATTGAATGATGTTGAAAAACAGGTAGCAATAAGTTACTGCTAGAAATGCCACATTGGCACGTCATGGTAAATAAGTGGATTTTGGTTGTAGTTTGGGCACTCGGTCTCTAAAAGGTTTGCCTTCACTGCCCTAGGGCAGTGGATTTCTTTTCAATGTCTGGTGATGACAAGCTTGGTGGCTATTAATGAGTGGGTGATAATTGTTCTGTGACCAACTGGAAATTTCTCTATCCCCATCAGCAGTAGTGCTGTGGCTGGTGAAGGTGTTATGTTGTGGTTGAATATATTTGATAGGATCTGAAATATTTCTTTTAATTACCAGTTTAATTACTGGGCATGGCCATAATGGGGCACATTTACTAAGGGTCCGCGGACCACGATTCCATCGGGTTTTCCAAATTTATTTCCGTTCTGCGTCGAATTGCCCCGGTTTTTGGCACATACGATTGGATTGTAGCGCATCGCCACCGGCTTGCATGCAACAGAAATCGGGGGGCATGGTCGTCGGACAACTCAACGGATTCGGACAAACCGCGGAATTTAAAAACAAAATTGTGTCGCAAGATCAGCACTCACATGCATCAGGAAGAAGAAGGTAAACTCCGGCGGACCACGGCGCAGAAGCGACAACTGCTGGATATCGGGAGCACAACCTTAGTGAATCGCGGCAGACCCGAATCCTCGTCGGACAATGCACCACGGGATCTCGACAGGACCAGGTAAGTAAATGTGCCCCAATATATGTACTAATGATCCTCTACTTCCTCATCTCCTCCTACATAGCGGTGATGTTGAGGGGTATATCTTGTTTAAGCGGGAAGGAGTGTATTTGCTACTGAATAGCCTTCGTCAATTGCTCCTCTGAGAAGGCTGCGTTAAGATCTCATGACACGGCATTGTTGACTCCTCTGCTTCTTCATAGACTGCTTGCCAGACCATTTGTGCCCCCTCCTAAAATCATTTTCTTCCCCTGAGAAATTAAACTCGCACACAAATAAAAAATGTCTTGACCTACTCAAACATGCGTGCCCCCCACCACCGCCACTCTCCAGGCCTCCCTGTATATCTAGTGCCCATAGGTCAATGCTCACCGCGTTCAGGTGGAACCCGTCCCCCAACCAGTATTCACCCGTTCCATTCTCTAACTCTGGGTGCCTAACCACCAATCCACCATTCCTTGCTACAAACCCCCACTGCTCGATTCAGCTTAACTCTTGCCCTGTTCACTCTGTTCACTGACCTAGCATGACGCCACACCCTCCGTCGTACCACGTCAGACCAGATTATCAATATCGACGGGAACTCTACTCTCAGCTTTAACATATCCTGTTGAATCTAAACCTAAGTTTTCAGATCTCTGCGCCGGAAGCGGCTGCACGTCACTCTGCTCCTGCTCACCTTCGGGTGCCGTCGCGGTCCGGGCGCTGTTGCTGCCGATTACAGACCAATAGCGTTGACCTCGGTGGTCATGAAAATCTTAGAAAGACTGGTTATGCGGCACTTATCTAGTGCAGTGAAGGACTTTGTAGACCCATTACAATTTGCATATCGGTGTGGGCTGGGAGTAGATGATGCATTAATTAACCTGTTACATAGAGTATGTGCTCATCTTGAATCCCCCAAAACAGAAGTACGTTTGACTTTTTTCGACTTTAGCAGCGCATTTAATACGATCGTTCCAGCATTGCTAGAGTCTAAGCTGCAGGTTATGCAGATAGAACCGACCATGATCAAATGGCTGATGACTTATCTGCGCTGCAGACCACAGAGGGTTAGGCTGGGTGACACACGGTCTGATGAGGTGGTGTGCAGTACGGGGGCCCCCAGGGCACTGTGTTAGCTCCTTTTTTGTTTATTTTATACACTTCGGATTTTAGGAAAAATGATCCGGCTTGTTTTCTTCAGAAATACTCGGATGATTCGGTAATGGTGGGCTGTATCACAGAGGGGGATGACAGTGAATATCGAGAGTCAGTGAATACATTTACTGAATGGTGTAGCTCAAATGGTCTCGTACTAAATGTAAATAAGACGAAAGAATTGGTTATAGATTTTTCAAGGAAAAAGGGCGTTACGCCTAAACCGCTCACTATAGCAGGGACAGAAGTGGAGCAGGTTGGTAGCTATAAATATTTGGGCGTAATTATTGATAATAAATTAAGCTGGCATGAGCATATTGATAAGGTCTCTAGACGTGCTAATAGTAATCTATTCTTTTTACGTAGGCTAAGGGCATTTGACATCCCGAGGACTATGTTGGTCGGTTTCTATAATACGGTTATGGTGAGCGCATTTGCATTTGCCCTAGTGGCTTGGGGCAACTGTATTTCTAGTAGGGACTGTCAAAAGATGGATAAAATAATTAAGAAAGCCTCCTCGATAGTGGGTTTGCAATTTGATAGATGGGAGAAACTTGTACAGTGCGGGATAATAAGGAAATTGGAAAAAATTTGAAATAATAGTGACCATCCGATGTATAGCGTGCTGCAGGCACAGGTCAGTGGTTTTAGCTCCCGTTTTATTCTCTTGCGCTGCAGGTCAGAGAGATTTAAAAAGACTTTTATACCGGCCGCTCTCGAGCTATCAAATACCGCAATCAGGGGTAAAATAGGAATGTTTTAGAAAATAAGACTATTGGAAAAATGGGTACTATTTTATTACTTTTATAATCTATTTAAGTAATTATTTATTGAATATCGGGTGAAATTTACTTATGTGTATTGGTTTTTTTACTCTGTTTTATTGTATATGTGTTCTTTTTATGTGAGTTTTTTTTATATATGTGATGTCTTCTCAATTTGATGTACTGCGGAGGTGACACTTTAAGTACCCGTTTGGGATAATAAAGTATTATTATTATTATTAAATGTCCCGTATCAACTCCCTGACTGGTCGTACTCCCAAATCGTTACCTCCAACGTGAAAAACAACTATGTCCGGGCACCGGTCCAAACTCTCCTAAAACTTTCCCCCAATTCATCCCCCTGAGACCTAGCCTGCGCACCATTACCTGATTCCTGTTGAAATTCAACTGTTTTCCTTAGGGACACATCGCTGCTCTCTGCGCCCCCCAAAAAACGTAAGAATGCCCAAAAATCCACGCCAATTTTGTTCTGTCTCCTGAAAAATTAGATTAAAGCACAATCAGCCTGTCCACGTCTTTTGTGCCCCTCCCTCCCCTTTTCCTTAATTGCCCTCTTGCTCATCCAGTAACTTTGGCCGTACGTATGACCAATATCGATTTGATTCCCATCTACCTATTCGTTTCACTACCTCTGGCCCAAGACCCCAGTTTACCGCTTCTGTCGCTGCTCCAATTCTAAAGGAATGAGGTGCAAACTCTTTCTCAACCAACCCTAGCTTATTCAAATACTTCCTAAATATTGCTGTGAATTGAAAACGCGAGACATATGCACATCTTGCTACCTCTAACTCCCTTCAATAACTTACCTTTCCCAAAAATGTCTGTTTTCGATCTCCTAAGCCTAAACTCAATTTCTTCATCTCCCAACAATACATCCTCCCTTAATATTCTTCCTATCTCCTTCTTACTAGGAGTTACTAGTTCCCCCACCCTGAGGGCTCCAAAAAATGCCCAAGAAAAAGCTAACTTAAAAACTTTTTTCTCAAACTCTGAGATACATACCCCTTCCAACTGTTCTCCCAACTTTTCTAGCAATAAAAACGAAACCGGCTTCCTTCTGTTCTTTTCTTTCCTTTTTCTTCTTTGAAAACCCTGCATTGCTTGTTTAAACAAGAAATCCTTAGTCACATCTTTTACCCCTTGTACTTTAAAAGCGAATGCCAACGCAGCCACCCCTTTTTTAACCCTCGTCACCGTCCAACCCTCTATATTCGCTTTTCCCAACCAAATCAACAAGGCCATAGCCCTATCTTCGTCCAAAGAAACTCCCCCCAATTCCGCTATCAATGCTTCCCAGCTTTTGATCGCCGTGCCATAAGCTGACCATGTGCCTTCAGCCAGGGACGCCCGGATTAACAATCCCGCCGTTCGAAGACAATTTCCCATAGATGTGGTGGACAAGGAATCCCCTCTTCCTCTGCTGTTGGAGCCAGTTGCCGAAACCGATCCCACTGCAGACGAGATAAGGCGTCAGCAATATGGTTACTAACGCCCGGAACATGAACCGCCACCCACCCACGTATTCAGTGATAAACAAAGCAATACCAGTTGCCTTAACAATCTTACCACTAGAGGTGACGACGCCGTCAAGTTATTAACTGCCCAAACCACAGCCTGGTTATCGCAGTGAAAACAAATCTTCTTATTCCTAAAACTATCTACCCAGATCTGTACCGCCACCAGGATTGGGTACAACTCTAAGCACGCCAAATTTTTCGTTAAACCCCCCGTCACCCAAGAATCTGGCCAACGCTCCGTACACCATTTCCCCCCGTGAAAAGCTCCAAAACCCACCCCCCCAGCCGCGTCCGTATACAAATCGCAATCATAGTCGTCGACCATCTCCTCTAACATCAGAGACCTCCCATTATATGTTTCCAAAAATTGTTCCTATACCCGCAAATCATCTTTTAAGTCTTTTCCTAGCCTAACAAAGTGATGGGCTGCCTGAACTCCTGCTGTTGCTCCAGCCAAACGTAGACAAAACACCCGCCCCATTGGAATAATCCTGCAAGCGAAGTTAAGCTTGCCTAACAATGACTGCAATTCTTTTAACGTTATCTTTTTTAGCCTCCCAGCCCGACGAAATTCCTCGTTTAATGCCATTAACTTATCCTCAGGTAGCCTGCACTCCATCCTGTCTGAGTCCAAAGTTATCCCCAAAAACACTAGGCAAGATGAAGGGCCTTCGGTTTTTTCCTTCGCCAGTGGCACCCCAAACTTTTTAGCCACCCACTCAACAGTTGACAGTAAAGCCCGGCATACTGATGACCCTTCTGGCCCAATGCAAAGGAAATCATCAAGGTAATGAATCAGCGATTGAACTCCTGCTTCTTCCTTAAATACCCACTCCAAAAAAGAACTGAAAGTGTCAGGTTCACTGGAGAGAATGCTGGTACTTCTGGTTCTTCTGGTGGTGCGAGCAGCGTTCTCCGACCCACGGCGTGTATCCGCGCAAACTCCACCTCTCGTCCCGGGCAGCGGCTGCTAAGATCTCGCGCTGTCTAGGAGTTGTGTTCGGAACTGCTGGGACTTGTGGTACCTCTCCATGGTGCCCCTATTGTGCTTTATTATTCTGCAGCATGAGGGGTTAATTCCCAGAAGTTGTCCAGCTCCTATCAGGTTCTGGAGGTGGGGTTCTGGCTGCATAAATTGCAGCTTCACTAGTCACCTGTGCCAGTGTTTGATATCCCTTCTTCACTCGCTCTCAGCATTAGGTTTGACTTGCTCTGTATCTGTATTTGTTGTGACCTCGGCTAGTTTTTGACATTGACTCTTTGCTTACTGATTTTGCTATTGACGTACCCTCTCGTTGTGATTCCGGCTAGTTAACCATTCTTTTGTGTTTTATGTTTGTCAGTCTGTTTGTGTTTCCCTTCCCACACTTATCCAGTGTATTTCGAGTCTTCAAGTAGTCGCCCCACGGTTTAGCGTGGGGGGGCTATAGGAAGGGACAGAGGTTGGGGCAAGCTCAGGGCACACTATCCCCTGTCTTCTATGTTACCCAATCTTAACAGAAAGCTTCAAAGTATGCGCAAGACAGTGAACATCCCATTGGCGAACATCTATCCACATAGAAAGCCCCTTCCCAATTGCATCCAAGTAACCTCAAGCTTTCCTTATGTACCGGAAGGAGCCTAAACGCTGCTTCTATGTCAGTTTTTGCTAACAATGCCCCCCTCCCGTATGCCCGAACCCACTCGACCGCTTTGTCAAATGACGTGTACACCACTGAACTCAGTTCTTGTGATATCCCGTCATTGACAGACATCCCTTTTGGATATGACAAATGCTGAATCAAACAAAATTTATTTGCTTCCATTTAGGGACCACTCCTAACGGGGAAATTATCAAGTCTGCCATTGGTAAAGTCTCGAACGGTCCTGCCATCCTTCCCAATTCCACCTCTTTTTTTAACTTTTCCCTTACCACCTGAGGATAACGGTATGCTGACATTAAATTCTTGGTCGTAAATGGAACCGCATGGCTTGGGGCGGTATCCAAAACCCCTCCCTGAAACCCCTTCTCAATAAATCTGCCTTTTCTTTGTCCGGATATCTATTTAGATAAGGCTCTTTAGATAAGGATCATGCCCAGCCCCTCCAGCTCCCTTCCCTTTGTTTTTTCTGAAGCATTTTGTCGCCCCATGTGACATACCTCCGCATGTGGAACATATGTGTGTAAACTTACAACTTCCTCCATATTTACAGAGCCCATCATTAAACTGCCAGCACACTCCCACCTTGCTGCCTCCTCCCCCGCTCTCTTTTTGTTGTGCCCCATGACTGCTGCTCCCTGCTCCATCTCACCCGGTCCGAAAGGACTGCCCATAACGCACCGGGGCCATAACCCTATGTCCTTCTGATCCCATCTGATATTCGGGCGCGCTGCCTTCCTCTGCCGAAAATCTTCATCGTACGGCAGCCATGTTTGGCCCCCATATGTCCTATATGCCTCACCTATTGAGTTTTGGTAGCAAAATAACCCCGAACAGTTCTCTGGTGCCTTTTCCCCAATCACACTAGCCAAAATGGAAAAAGCCTGGAACCAGTTTTGGAATGTCTGTGGAATCATTTGCCACCTCTTCTTCTCCTCCTCTTCCTTTTTTAAGTCGTCCTTTTTTCCCTTTTCCAGGTTAAATTTTTTTAAGGGTAAGAAGGAGAAGATCTCGACGTATTCGTCTTTCCAGATCTTCTCCTTTACCTCTTTCTTTAAATGATCACCTAATGGGCCCTCAAACACATGTATACCTCGCTTTTTGCCCTATCAGCTAATCTCTCCCTTTCTTCTTTTTCCTTCTCTGTCTGTACCGAAACCGTGACCCCCGTTTCCCTGCGTACAATTGCTCCTGGAGCCGCCCCCACCCATGGCATCCAAGCCACCGCCGGGGAAATGCTTGCTCCCACCCCTTCACATCTTGCCAAAAGTTCCCTCACACTACCCGCTAATGACCTCAATTCTTCTAATGCCCCCTCGTTACCCCCCCCCCCCCCCCCCCCCCCCTTCCTGGTGAAAACCCCAATTCAGACTCAACACACAGAGGTAGACTCACCAAGCTGCATGGGTGCTGTGACCCCACCAGCGACCAAGTCGATTTCCATTTGCTGTGTGCTCTGACCGGCTCTGCTTGCCTCTGCGCTGGCCCCCAAAGTTTCTCTGCCAGCTGCCCTGCAACCACCGCAAGCCAAGCATGCTGAGCCTTCTGAACCGGCCACCGATGTTGCTGCCTCCCTTCTGCTGGAGCCGCTATGCTCTGCTCCTGTTCTGCTTCTGAGCTCAGGCCCTGGATTCTCTGTTTCACAACAACTCCCGCGAGAAGATCCCGGCTCGGATACCGTTTCTGAAGATCCAAAAGGCACCCGCTGCGACAGGTACATCGCCAGCAACGAGCCCCGCACTCCTGGTAGGCGACTGCCTCAGTTGTCTGGATGGTAGTGCCTGCTGCCCCCGATGAGTCGTTGGCTGCACGGCGCCCTTCGCTGGACACGCCCAGGCAGTTGGATTCCTCCCGGTCCGAGACTGCCTGCCTTCCTGGCTAGTCCACACTCTCGCCACCGGAGGGTCCCTAGAGGGGCTCCGGACCCGACGGCGTGTCCTCGGGTATGCTCTGGACTTAAGCAGGCGGGCGGCCGTGTACGTCTAGAGCGCCGCCCCGTCTGTTGCTCCGCACCCGCCACTGCTCCCACCTCACCTCCGGAGCTAACCGCCTCCATAACTTGTGCCCTCAGCCCCGCTCCACCTTCCACCTCCACTAACGCCCGCAACTGTTATCAACGCTGCCGCTTCCGCCATTCTTCTTCTCACCCTCCTATGCACGTCTACTCATTTCGGTGGTTAACCAAAATGGCCACCGCTATTCTCCCTTACCGTTAATTTGAATTCTCCCCTCCTAACTACTCCCGCCGGATAAACCCCTCCCACTAGTTAGGCTGACGTCACAACATGCCGCGTCATGCCGGCCTCCCCCAACACGTGGGTCCGTCCTTCTTCTTTCCCATTTGAGCATGTAAGGAAGTTTAGAGAAGGTTTTTTTTTGTTTCCAATAGATTATAGAAAAATGATATTCCTTTCTTTATGCCTAGTGAAGTTTGTAGTTTTTGTATAATCTTAGAGTTTACCACTGGATGGGGGGTGGGAATAGTGTTTAAAAAGCTGAGTATTGTCATGTATTTTGAAAAAAATCAGCATTGGGGAGAAATTTTTTTTCCATGAGAATATTGTAGGGAGAGATTTTTCCATTTGGTAAGCATTTCATTAACCGGTTCACGACCGCCCGCCGTGTATTAATGGCGCGCATCAGGTCCCTATGCATGGAGAGGGCTCACGTGCTAAGTCTTTGCTGCTTATTGCTAGGACTGATCACGGGTGTTATCCCAGCGATCGCCACCGGCAATGCTGCTTGCGGCTTCAAAAAGATGGCGATCCGTCGCCATGACAGCCTCTAATTTGCCTCTGGTGGGTCTTTCCCCCACGATCGCCCCCCTCCCAGCTGTTTTTGGGGGGTCGCCGATCGTTGCTATGGCAACTCTGGGGTCCGATCTGGACACCAGAGTTGCCTGTAAGAACTGCCTGTAAGATGGCGTCTGTGAGGAGTTCTGCGCCTCGCCGTGCACCCATTAAACAAGTCACGGCCACATGTGGGGGGTCTCTGTACTCGGGAGAAACTGCAGAACAAATTGTATGGTGGGTTTTCTATTTTTATCTTTTGGAAATGTGTAAATTTTAGGGCTAAATGAAAGTATAACCGGAACAATTTGACCATTCTAAATTTCACCTCCATTTTGATTCAATTACTATGAAGATCTCAAGGGGTTAAAAATCTCCCTAAAAGCTGTTTCTGATAGGTTGAGGGGTGCAGATTTGTAAATGGGTTGGTTATATAGGGGGGTTTTGATGCCAAAAATGTAAAATTTCATTCAAAACAGTATTTATCCGTAAAAGAGTAAATTCTGAAAATTCTGAAAAGCGTGAGTTCAAAATATATTATCCAGACATTTCAAAAATGATCAAAATGTAAAGTAGACAAAAGGGAAATGTTATTCAGCAACTTATTTTGAATTTCGAAAATGGCAACTTTTTCAAAAAAATCATTTTTTCTTTTTTTTGTAAATAAACGCAAAACTTATCAGCCAAAATTTCCCACTAAAATGAAGTACAACATGTGGGGAAAAAACAATCTCAGAATCGCTTTGATAAGTAACAGAGTTCAAAAATTAAAACCATATAAAGCGACGCAGGTCAGAATCCAAAAAATGGGGCTGAGCCTTAAGCTACAAAATGGCTGCGTCCTTAAGGGGTTAAATGCGACTAAGACCCCTCTTTTTCTATCAAATGATGACATAATGATCTCAGGGAACCTTGCATGCTTTATTTTTGGAGGGTTTTTGACGCACACATGGGTCTCCTGAAATGACATCTCCCTTGCTTTCCATAGCATTGATCTTTTAAAGGGGCCATTAAGTCCCTTAGCATTCAGGGAGAGTAGTGTAATACTCATGGCGGTAAGAAATGTTTCATGCAATATAACAGTGTTAATAAATCACGGTGTCTAATAAGTGCTATTAGCCCTAAAAGATGTGGTTGATAAACCAAGGTTTGTGGTCTCAGGTTAAACACAACAACTGTGCCTAACGTTTTGTTAAAAACACAGTAAACAGAATAGTTCTAGTATTACCTGTTTAGTACTGGTGTAGAAGTGAGGGTATGAACTGCCGCTGTGGAAACATGAGTAACCAGAGGATACCGCCCCAAAACCGCCATAGAACTTGTGTTTGGAATCAATATTTTCTTCTAGAGTTAGTATGCCATTCCGGATTTATTTGTGTTGATTTCTTGTTTTTGCCAGTTCTATTGGTTTCTCTTGATAGGCCCCAAGTTTCCCGTATCCCGAAACCTTCCTAAAGTGACTTTATTGGTGTGATGTTGTTTTGATGTTTTACCAATATTTTTGTGGGGAATCCCCATCTATATTGAATTTCATGATCCTTTAGGAGAGAGGTTATAGGACCAAAGCGGTCCACATACAATTCGATTTTGACGTTTGGAGTTGGTAGTTTTGGTAACTTTCTTGTAAATCTGGCTACCATGCCTCACGGTATAATGTCTGGAAGGTGGCCAGGCTTAGGTACGCCATGCGCTCTGTCAATCCTGAGCTCGTGTTCGGCTAAATGCGGGAGTATTGTTTTTGTAAACTGCTGCCCATATGTATGAAGTTGAGGGTTGGGTACTGCTTCTAGTATTCCTCTTAATTTAATATTATTCTGCCTGTCCCGGTCTTCTGTATCTATTAGTTTGGCTTGGATTAATAGGACGGAATCTCCCAGTGAGTTATGGGAGTCTAACTTATTAAAAGCCTTGGCGTATTCCACCAGTTTGTTCTCCACATCGGTGTCCCCCACCCATGGTTTTCTTAAAGTGGAGATATCTTTGTGCAATGAGGAACGTAAGACTGCCAGCATAGCTTTAAAGGGAACCTACCACCAAGAATCTACCTATAAAGGTAGATCGGGTGTTGGGTGGATCAATAGGACGTGAGGATAGCCCTTTTAAGGGCTAATCCTCACGTCCACACACGGTTTCGATAACTTTTATTATCTTTATATTCAAATTTCCTTATGCGGCTACTGGGGCTTGGAGTAGCAGCATCTGAGGTTACACGAGGCGGCTACTCCACGCCCCGGTAGCCTCTTTTCTCCTCCTACCAAAAATGCGCAGAACAGCAGGCCCGTGCCTGTGCAGCTCCGGCTTCGGAGCAGTGACCGAGCAGGCGCGGGCCTGCTGTTCTGCGCATGCGAGGAGCTGCGCGCCAAAGTTTTTCGAAAATTTGTTACGCACAAAATAAGCCCTCACACAGGTCTGTACACCTGTGGAGAGCGAGAAATGAGTGGAAAAACCCTGCGTCCTTAAAGGGAACCTACCACCACGTATCTACCTATAAAGGTAGATCGGGTGGTAGGTGGATCAATAGGACGTGAGGATAGCCTCACGTCCACACACGGTTTTGATAACTTTATATTCAAATTTCTTTTTGCGGCTACTGGGGCGTGGAGTAGCAGCATCTGAGGTTACACGAGGCGGCTACTCCACGCCCCGGTAGCCTCTTTTCTCCTCCTACCAAAAATGCGCAGAACAGCAGGCCCGTGCCTGTGCAGCTCCGGCTTCGGAGCAGTGACCGAGCAGGCGCTGGCCTGCTGTTCTGCGCATGCGAGGAGCTGCGCGCCAAAGTTTTTCGGTAGGAGGAGAAAAGAGGCTACCGGGGCGTGGAGTAGCCGCCTCGTGTAACCTCAGATGCTGCTACTCCACGCCCCAGTAGCCGCAAAAAGAAATTTGA
The DNA here is from genome assembly GCA_019512145.1 of Engystomops pustulosus. Lineage (NCBI taxonomy): Eukaryota > Metazoa > Chordata > Amphibia > Anura > Leptodactylidae > Engystomops > Engystomops pustulosus. The sequence continues at coordinate 20,090 of WNYA01002336.1, forward strand.
ATATAAAGTTATCAAAACCGTGTGTGGACGTGAGGCTATCCTCACGTCCTATTGATCCACCTACCACCCGATCTACCTTTATAGGTAGATTCGTGGTGGTAGGTTCCCTTTAAGCATATTCTCAGATATATATTTGCCTGAAGCTTGCAGAGGAGCAAACGTGTCTGTCTCCTCTTCAGTAGTTATATTAAACTGTGCTGAGTTGCTGACCTCTTGTTCATAAGGATCATAAGGAGCCCACACTGCCCCCACTACCCAGGCTGTTGGAGCTGAGCGGCAGGATGCCAAGGGAGAGGAGCTGCTGCTGCTGTGAGATCATAGCAGTGGGGGCACACTGAGTGCAGGGAACGGTAGTGCTTTTGGTGTAGGTAGCTGATGTGGGCACTTACTTTTACCCCCCTGCGTGGTCTGGAGTAGAGGGGAGCCTCCGTTCTTCCCTGGCTGCCTGCTGAAGGTAAGGGGATCTAACTCTCCTCTCCAGCGTGTGCTTGGGTTATGCAGCATGTGTTCGGCACCATCTTGATTTTTAGAGGGGTCTGAGCCGAGATGTTGCTGGGTCGGCTTGCTGGGCTGCTCTTTCGCCCCCCACTTTCTGCCAGGCTATGCCCCGATGTCATTGGGAATTTTGCTTGCTCTTGATGCGTTTTAATGCTTTTTTAAAGTCGCTTTGTGGCGGCAGCTGTACCACAGCTCTGGGCTCCCCACATCTGACTTCTGAGAGTGGAGATTGGGTAACGCGTCATCATTGCTCCCGGGGCATTCCATTACACCCTTGTGATTCAGATGGTCAAAGCTGTACATCTCCACCAGTCTAAATGTTAACCTGCAATTTGAAAATGCTTCTATTCAGAACCTGAGCTTGTGTAAGCGATGGACCAAATTTTATCTCCATTATTTGGGGGGTGGAAAGCTGATCAGTTGGTGTTGGTGACAGTGGTGGTGGCAGTGGTGCTGATGTCACATCTTCCCTTCGTGGGGAGACAGGTGGCATTGTTATTTGGAAAGCGGCGGTAGTGGTACTTTTTTGGTGCCTCGGCCACTGCAGCTCATGCTTACTCTGCAGGTGCCGGCGATTATACAGGAGCACAAAGGTGGGGGCTGAGAGCTGATAAGTCTGCAGCACAGACAAGTCACGTGTTGTTTTTTGAAATGCACCCAAACCAAAGCCCAACTCCTGTGACTTAACAGAGGATTCTGTCAGGGTGCAAGGTAAGTTATGTAGAGATATTGATAACAATACAGAGGTATCTTTTTTATCATTGGTCAAGGACTAGGTAGGATCTCCACATCCTCCAACAAATCGCATCAATGAACAGTGTCCTATAGAATGACCATTTGAGACTGTAGTATGCTTTTGCAAATTTTACTTCATTATCATATATACAAGTATTTACATTTTTTCACATTCATATTCTTTTATCTTCAATACATTTTCATGCAATACGTTTTTTGCTTATTACTGCGGCTAGCAAAATAGGTAATCGTGTGAGTGTGCTAACGTATAAGAAAGTCAGAAGGTTCACCTCTCTTGGCGTTTCAACGGTGTCTTCACACTACTCACTTGTTCAAAGACCCCAGGGCTGAGCCATAACTCTAACTGTTGGACAGAGTGGTATCGTCCACCTGTTGTACTCTAACTGTTGGACAGAGTGGTATCGACCACCTGTTGTGACGTTTCAAGGGACACGCCCTCTTCCTCAGACACGTGTCAGAGGGCGTGTCCCTCGAAACGTCACAACAGGTGGACGATACCACTCTGTCCAACAGTTAGAGTACAACAGGTGGACGATACCACTCTGTCCAACAGTTAGAGTTATGGCTCAGCCCTGGGGTCTTTGAACAAGTGAGTAGTGTGAAGACACCGTTGAAACGCCAAGAGAGGTGAACCTTCTGACTTTCTTATACGTTAGCACACTCACACGATTACCTATTTTGCTAGCCGCAGTAATAAGCAAAAAACGTATTGCATGAAAATGTATTGAAGATAAAAGAATATGAATTTGAAAAAATGTAAATACTTGTATATATGATAATGAAGTAAAATTTGAAAAAGCATACTACAGTCTCAAATGGTCATTCTATAGGACACTGTTCATTGATGCAAGGTAAGTTATAACACACAATTATATTGTAATGCAAATGCTTAGTAAAGGCAGAAAGACAGATCTGCTCTGCAGGTGTAATGGGCTTTTACAACCTGCATTCAGTGAAAATTAGGTCACAAGTTTCCTTGTTCAGCAATTAGCCCATCAATGTATATCTGGCACCACTAAACAACGAAGCCCAAGGAATATTGGTTGTCACCTCCACCTACATCAGGCATAACGAACAAGTCTGGACGCTGAACCCTGTGGCCTACATTTAGTCTGCGCCAGAATTCTGCTGTAGACTGCACATAAATACATGTATACATTCACACAAACATATGGGGGGAATATATACGGCATATATACGTCCCCCATACACTTCAATGGCCTCACGGCGCCGTACGGGAGCAGTATGGTGCAGCACACATGCGGCATTGTACCGTTCCTTAGCCCCTGGAAAGATAGGACATGTCCTATCTTTTGAACGAATACAGCGCCGGGCCCTATGTTACCCTATGGAGAGGGGCGCGGGTGAGCAGTGCTCCTCCCCTCCTCCTCTCCCCGGCGCCGATGTATGCCCGCCCTACTATGGTACAACGGGCATACATCGTATGAATGTAGCCTAACATCTTTCAATAACATGACTTCCTCTTTATGGCTTAATTTCTGTACATTCAGTGGCGGATTATAGGGAGGGCTCTAAAGACGTGCGCCGAGGGCTCCCCACCAGCAATGTCTGACAGTCAGAGCTGAAGGCCCCCACCTGCATGTGCCTCTGCCTCCAAGCTGTGACTCACTGCCTCTTTTAGAAGGAGCGTGCCTGCCCAGTCATACTCAATTCCATTCTGCATACTTTTCAGGAGCCTCGCTGGATGAGGAGTGACACCCGATCCCCTCCTTTCGGCTAAACTAGTTGCCAGACACGTCCTAGTCAATCAATCAATGTTAGGATTACTTCCTCTCAGATTAGTTATCCCAATCTGTGAGAGGAGGAGAGAAGCAGTGGGACAAGAGAGGAGACTAAGACTAGTAGTCACTTCTGTCACCGGCACTTAGACTAGCTGCTGGCCTAGCTAGCTAACAAGTGAGTAGGAGAAAGGTTTGAATATTAAACATAATTTAGTACAGTATTGTGTACCACTGTTTGGGCTATATTCAGTGGGAGCTACACCAACTGTAATACGGCCCTGTGTACATCACACAAACTACTAGCGGCAATTGATACAAAGTATACTGTGGTGATGAGATCTAAATTATGAGACTAAAATTCTTCTAATATTCTGATAAACACAGGTTGAGGTCAGGGAAATAAAACATAGGCAGACCCCCCTCATAAAATCAATGGGGTGGGGAAGAGAGACTCTACATCCCTTCACCAGTTCCTCTATAGGTTATGGCCCACTCACTAAATGTCATGGGTGCCCTCTCGGATCGCAGATGCACTGATGTGCGTCCCTGTGCCACCACATCTGTGCGGCATGCTCACTCACCTATCTGCGCTCCAGCATTGTCTCCCTCGATCCGGTGTTCATGTCCCCGCCTCCTAGGGCGTGTCTGCGCCCTATTCACAATTTAAAGGGCCAGCGCACCGCTGATTGGTCCTGGCCATTCCAGCTTTTTATAGATAGCCGGCATCTTCCTGCAAACCCCGCCAGATCTTTGAGCCTCCTGCCTTAGACAAAGCTTGTTCCCTATGTCCTGTGCTTTTATAGTGATCTCCCGTTGTGACGTCGATTACGTTCCTGACATATTGCCTTAGGTGCCTGAGGACTTGCTGTACATGGGACTCTAGGTCCGTGAAGAACCTAAGGGGAAAATTCCATCAGATGAGTCTCCGATTCCTAGGATATATTGGGGCTCATTTACTAAGGGCTCTGCGGCCGCACTTTCGTCGGGTTTCCCAAATTTTTCCATTTTGCACCGAATTCTGCCGGGATTTTGGCGGACGCAATCGGAATTTGGCACAATCACGCTGGCTATCACGCGAAATCGGGGGCATGGACAACCCGACGGATTCGGAAAGATCAAGCACTTACATGCACCGAGATGAAGCAGGTGAACTCTGGCGGACACCGGCGCAGTATCGACACCTACTGGATATCGGCGGACGACCTTAGTGTATTGTGGCAGACCCGAATCCTTGTCGGACAACGCATCGCGGGATTGCGACAGAACCGGGTACGTAAATGTGCCCCATTATCTCAGACATCTGGGACTGCAGATGGATCCTGCCAGGTTGTCTGCAGTACTTCAGTGGCCGCGCCCAGTAGGACTTTTTGCTATCCAGAGATTCCTGGGCTTCGCTAATTACTACTGGCAGTTTATCCCACATTTCTCCTCCCTCGTCTCTGTCACTGTGCTGCTGACCAAGAAGAACATGAATCCTAAACTGTGGCCTCCGGCGGCTAAAGAAGCTGAAGTCCACCTTTGCCTCTGCTTCCGTTCTCACCCAGCCTGATACTGAGAAACCGTTCCTGCTAGAAGTTGACATCTCATCCGTTGGTGCTGGAGCCGTTCTCACCCAGAAAGGGCCCAAAGGTCGAACCCTCACCTGCGGCTTTTTCTCTAAGACTTTCTCAGCTGCAGAGAGGAATTATTTCATAGGTGATCGGGAGCTTCTACCCAAAGCTAGTCTTGGAAGAATGGCGCTATCTTCTGGAGGGAGCTCGTCATCCGACCACAAGAATCTCCTATATCTCCATACTGCTCAGCATCTCAACCCTCGACAAGCTCGCTGGTCCCTCTTCTTCTCCTACTTCAGTTTCATAATACATTCCGTCCTGCTGATGCCCTCTCTCGTGCCTCTGACTTAATGGGGAAGAATCCATGAAGAGGATACTAACTTAGGGACATTACTGTCGTGTGGCTGGGCACCCTGGGGTGCACAGATTTGTCACTCTCCTACTCTCCAGCAAAGGTTCCTTCAGACCAAGAGGAGGGGGAGCAATACCGAAGGAGGAAAGAAAATGAGCACCAATGGTAATAGTAAGAGGAGGAGGAGGTCAAAGAGAGGGGGGGGGGGTACTGTCACGGGTGCTCCTGCGAAACCCCTCTCGGGTACAATTATGCAGGGTTATCCTAACAAACATGTCATGGTATTAAATCAGCTGCCTGTGCAGAGCCTGCCCCCGACTCACATTCCAGCCTTCTTCTGAGGTATAATGATACACTGGCCGGTGTAGCTTTTAACCCCTTAGTGACGTGACCTGAAAAAGCTCCAGTGACACAGCATTTTTAGCGAATTTTGTAAGCGCTGGTTTAAGGGCCATAACTTTTTTTTTTTTCCGCGCTACCTTAAAACATTTTGGGGCACATTTATTTATCCAGTCCATTCGCGATCACGCGGCGTGTTGTCCGACGTGGATTCACGTCTCCCGGGATTCACTAAGGTCGTCCACCAGGTGTCGCTGCTGCGCCGAGGTCCGCCGGAGTGCACCTTCTTCGTCCCGGTGCATGTCAAGCGACACAAATTCTTTTTTAAAGACTAATTTTTTTTTCCAAATGCGTCGGGTTTTCTTACAGCCACGCCCCCTGAGTTCCGTTGCATGCAAGCCGGCACCGATGCGACACAATCCGATCGCGTGCGCCAAAAACCCGGGGCAATTTAGAGACAAATGGCGCAAGGCGGCAATATTCGGGAAACCCGGCAATTCGGCCTCTTAGTAAATGAGCCCCTTTGTGGTGCTTTTTCAGGACACGTAGAGCTAGTTAAAAAGGTAATAAAAGTTTACATTTCTTATTGTTTATTCGGGTGGAAAAAAAGGCTTTTTTAAAGAAAAAATTTCAAGCTAACTCAAATTGAACATTAGGTAATGAATCCCTATTTTGTTTCGGGCATTGATATGGTAACTAGTAATATGTATAGTCTCGGGCAAAACGGGGACCCCTGAGGAAGCCAGTTGGGTGGCGATACACGTTGGGTTTTGGTCTCCAGCTCCCCCTACCACTCATTTTGTATTCAGTCATCGCCATTGCAGGTAGTTATCTATGGGACTTACAGCCGCTTGCACTGATCTGATGGATTTGTATATTTCCTAATTCATATTGGTTTGTTATTCGCCTGCCTGCTTTATTATTGTCTCATTTCATCGTATTATGATTTTATGAGGGGTTTTTCCAGCAGGGGGCGCGGTGTAATTTGGAATGAAAGGTCCTCACTGATGGTTACATTTCTGTGTTGGGTTCATACTTTTACATGGTTTAAAGGGTTGCGTTGCGGTGCTGGATTTTGTTCTTTTCCTCCTGTTTCGTCGGGCAAACTATGGCATATACTTTTTGTAGTGGTAGCTGGGTGATTTTTTATTTTTCTGAATATTACAATTTTGTGTGTAATTTTACTTTCTAGGCTTCCCCTGGGGGACATTTCCTTTTTTTTACATAATTTTTTTTCTTTTACAAGTTTTCCCGTTATATGGGGCATCTATAAGTACAGGAGAAAATGACCACCTGTCAATGGGGATTGTGATCAGAGCTGTACTGGGTCCCAGCAGCTCTGATTAACCCCTTCATACCCCATGGTCACGTGACAGCCGAGTCTATGGAGCCGGTGGAAGCGCCGGCTCTGCTCACACTTATCTCATTTGTACAGTGTACATACAGAATACCACTAATTATTATACCTGGTGATCGAGCTGTCGTTATTACAGTACCTCCCTAATCCAATATTGTACATTGCTTATAGCAAATCTCTGCACCTGTGTAGTGAACAATATATACCTATACATGAAAAATATAAAAATACTCTATATATGTGTAAGCGTCTATTGTGTGCAGAAATACCATAACATGTGAATAATGGCCTTTGTACATGGTAGTTAAATGGCCATAAACAATGGAAATGTATTATTTTCAACAAATTCACAATAAAACACACAAATAATTGTAAAAATGGACAATCATAAAACTTCTAGAAATATGAAAAAGTGCAATGTGCTAAAAGGCGTCGTAGTGCGAGGTGCGCGAACATAAAAGTGCAATCACGACAGTCATACAATATGTCTATATCACTATACCTACATCAATGTATAAAGTGCCAATGCATTATAAACACAGGCGGTCCCCTACTTAAGAACACCTGACTTACAGATGACCCCTAGTTACAAACGGACCTCTGGGTGTTAGTAATGTACTGTACTTTAGCCCTGGGCTACAATAATCAGCTGTAACAGTTATCACCGGTGTCTGCAATGAAGATTTATTGTTTATCCTGGTTCTGATGACAACCCAACATTTTTACAACCAAATTGTCACAGAGACCAAAAAAGTTATGGCTGGGATTACAATGATAAAATATACAGTTCCGACTTACATACAAATTCAACTTAAGAACAAACCTGCAGAACCTATCCTGTACTTAACCCAGGGACTGCCTGTATATAACAAATACATCTTATTGGGATTATACCCCACAGCAGCTATTTATCAAGGAAACCTATTGTAGAGATGTTAGACAGCCCAAATACATTCACTGTCATATACCAATACAAACTGTATATTTGTATCATCATCATTAATTATGACAGAAATGGACCCACAATAAGTGGAGCAGGACGTGAGAATACATAGGCCCAAAATTCACTAGGACAGAAGAGGTTCTTCAATCTCAAAGTTGGAATAAAGATCTTCTCAAAAACATAGACAACTAAAATTAGGAAAACAAAACATTAAAGGGGTTTTCCGATCTGGGCATTTACATTTAATTTAATTAATTTGCCATATGTAAACATTTCTTCAATTGGATGTTGATAAAAAAAAAATGTTCCTGTGTGAAGATAATTTTGTATAAATGTCTTTATGTTGACCCTTAGAAACAAGATAGCTTCCTTGGATACGACCACCTCATATTTTGGCAGCGGTGGCCAGACATACGCTATTGAGTCTTGCCTGACCACTTGGCTTGAGCAATCATTACCACAGGGTGGCCGTGGGACATTCAGTAACTCCCTGACATTTCATATACAAACGCCCTTTGTGTCTCTGTACAATCCCTCCAGCAGAGGTGGTCGTATCCAAGGACACAGTCTTGTTTCTAAGGGACCATATAACTACATTTATGAGATATTATCTTCAAACTAGATATTATTTTAAAAAATGTTCCAATTGAAGAAATGTTTATATGTGGCAGATAAATGAAATTGAATGTGACTGCCGAGACGAGAGAAAACCCCTTTAATGTTAATAAATAATATCCAGTAGGAATTGACAGTAGTAATGGGATAGTTTTATTAGAATCAGGTTTACCACTATGTCGTTGTTTTTGGAAAGTATGGGAATGGGTTAAAAAGAATTTTGAAATAAATAATAGCACAAAATGCCGCTATTATGGCAGAATCAGAGGTTGAAGGAGTTAGAGCACGTTTACGGTAGATTCTTTTGGGAAAATAAAGGGATACAGTTTATCTCACACATTTTTATAAAAGGTCGGTTAATTCCCTTTGATACAGTGAAGGAATTCTATAATATTAATGATAAAAACTACTTCCACTATTTCCAGTTAGTTCACAAAGTTAGGAATTTAGGGGGAAAATAGGCCCAAAAAGTAAATAATCACTATGTAACAGATTTTTTTTGAGAAAATTAGGGGGAGGAAAAAAATGGCATCTAAGATGTATAAATGTATTATTACCAGGGTAAGTGATTTGTGGCAACATGTCAGTAAAAGAAAATGGGAGAGAGACATTGGGGCACTGTCTGAAAAACAAAATATCAACGTGGTGAGCTACCAATACTAATCCAGCTTAAAATAGTACAGGCGGTCCCCTACTTAAGGACACCCGACTTACAGACGACCTATAGTTACAGACTAACCCCTCTGCCCCCTGTAACCTCTGGTGACCTCTCTGGATGTTACTATAGTCCCAGGCTGCAATGATCAGCTGTAAGGCGTCTGTAATGAAGCTTTATTGATAATTCTTGGTCCCATTACAGCAAAAAATTTTGAAACTCTAATTGTCACTGGGGCAAAAGAAAATTTTGTCCTCATCTACAATTCTAAAATATACAGTTTCGACTTACATAGAAATTCAACTTAAGAACGAACCTCCGGACCCTATCTTGTACGTAACCCGGGGACTGCCTGTAAATAGATTATACTATACCCCAAAAATTATAAGCCATTTCAAGAGGGTACATACAGAAAAATGTGTGAAAGCCCAAGAAAAAAATGCTGATTTTCTCCATAGTCCATATAGAAGTTTGCCGGGCGTCACGCTTGAATGTTCCCAGGACCCAGTGTCGGGCTGGCCCACCAGAGTACCTAAGGACCCTCCGGTGGGCCCCTTGCTTAACTCAATTCTGAACCCCAGAGGTCCATCAAAAAACACCACAATTTGGAGACTGCTAGAGTATATTTCCTGGGGTAAAATGAAGAGTGGGCCACATAATTGATTTTCTCTGGTGGGCCTAAGGAAACCCAGTCCGACACTGCCAGGACCCCAGACGTTCTGGTACTTGGGAACGCGTGTGGTATCATACCTCATACCAGATGAAATGGTTGGGGATAGCCTTACAGGTGGCCCTTTGCATGCTTATATATGCCTGGAAGTCCCCCAAAAAGTTATCCAGGTAAGAATGGGACAAGAGATTAAATAGAGTGAAAAACTTTGAAAAAATTTAAATTTGTAGAACTAGGGAAAGGCAATATGGCACAAGAGATGGTCATGTAATAATGAGACATAGTCCGTGACTGATGTAGTGCATTTAAATAATTATTATTTTTATTTTTTTTCCGCTGACTGAGGGGAAGGAGGGTAAAGGAGACAAAAGGAGAGGGAAAGGCAAAAGAAAAAAAGTGTTTATTATGTATATATATTATATATATATATGGACACCCGACTTACAGACAACCCCTAGTTACAGACGGACCCCTCTGTCCACTGTGACCTCTGGTGAAGTCTCTGGATGTTACTATAGTCCCAGCCTGCAATGATCAGCTGTAAGGTGTCTGTAATGCAGCTTTATTGATAATCCTTGGTCCCATTACAGCAAAAAATGTTTAAACTCCAATTGTCACTGGGGCCAAAATTTTTTTTTGTCTGGAGCTACAATCATAAAATATACAGTTTCGACTTACATACAAATTCGACTTAAGAACAAACCTCCGGACCCTATCTTGTACATAACCCTGGGACTGCCTGTATAGGCCAAGTTATCCATTAACTTTTTTTGTGCTAAAGGATTATATGTATCTTTGATTAAAAGGGATAAATAATATGCATTCTATATTATATAAATACTGTATTTACTTCCATTACTATGTGATAAAGAGTGATTTATACCTAAGCTTTGTACATTAATTAAGAAGAATATAGAACAGTGATGGCTAACCTATGGCACGGGTGCCAGAGGCGGCACTCAGAGCCCTTTCTGTGGGCACCCGGGCCATCACCCCAGCGCACCAGACAGGACTCAAAGAATCTTCCTGCAGTTCCAAGCAACTTAAAAGATGCTGCTTTCAGTCCTATTTTGATACTTACTACTTGGGACTGTAGGAAGAGGGAGAAAGAGTAAACAGGGCTGAATTATCTTTGGAGGACCTACTGCTGGCCCTCACTGGAAAGAAGCTAAAATTATGAAAATTTTCCATCTTTCTACTGTGTTGCTGTCCTCAGGAGGCCAATATGATTGAAAGTTGTTGAACAGGGAGCAATAAGTTACTGCTTTAATTTTTGGTTGGCACCTCACGATAAATAAGGGGGGTTTTGGGTTGCAGTTTGGGCACTCGGCCGCTAAAAGGTTCGCCATCACTGATATAGAACATCGATCGCATGTATCTCTAGAATAATGCATAGTGATCTTTCTTTGATGCATTTTATGCCTACTATAGTGTATATAAACTCACCGGCCACTTTATTAGGTACACCTGTCCAACTGCTCGTTAACACTTAACTTCTAATCAGCCAATCACATGGCGACAACTCAGTGCATTTAGGCATGTAGACATGGTCAGGACAATCTCCTGCAGTTCAAACCGAGCATCAGTATGGGGAAGAAAGGTGATTTGATGCCTTTGAACGTGGCATGGTTGTTGGTGCCAGAAGGGCTGGTCTGAGTATTTCAGAAACTGCTGATCTACTGGGATTTTCACGCACAACCATCTCTAGGGTTTACAGAGAATGGTCCGAAAAAGAAAAAAACATCCAGTGAGAAGCAGTCTGTGGGCGGAAAGCCTTGTTGATGCAGAGGTCAGAGGAGAATGGGCAGGACGGTTCGAGCTTGTAGAAAGCAACAGTGACTCAAATAGCCCCCCCCAATCAAGACCCCTCAAAAAAAACAGCACCACAACCACCAAAACTAGCTTTGTCCCGAAACGTCCCATTTATTTAGCCCCTTCAGCCCATCTTTATTTTATTCGTTTTCCACGACTTCGGACCTCCTTGCTTTCCCCCCCACCTCGCCTTGGCATTGTCTCCCCCCACCGCTACACCAAATGTTAACTACCATTGCGCGCCAAACCCCGGTTTTCCCTCTAGTTACCCATTCCACTGTCCCTCTCCCATAACAACGCATTCTAATTTTCATCCAAACTAATATCCTCAGAGAACGTTCGACGTAGGCAGCATACAACGTGATTAAGATGCACAGTCTACATAATAGGGAGGGGGGGGTGGGGCGGGGGGGGGGGTAGGAGGGTGGGGGGTGGTCGTGATGGAGTGGGGGGAATTGGGGGGAAGGGGATCGTGCGTGGGTTGGAGGGTTAGATGGATGGAGCGTGGTGGAGGTGTTGGTGGGGGCGGCGGGATCGGTGGGGGTGAGGAGAATGATAGGTTGATCAGTTTTTATGGGGGGTTGGGCGGGTATTGGGTAGGGGTAGTGTGGGGGGGGGAGGGGGGTGTGGGGGTGGGTCTAGCGGCGAGAAAGTTGACACCAGAGGTTTGGGATGCACCGGTGGGGTTCTGCAGGACCTCTGATTTTGTGTTTCGTGCGTTAAAAATGTGGGGGAGCTGGGGTCGGGTTGGACCCTGCTTTTTGTGAGAAAAAAAAAGGTAACTGTATGGTGGGGGCGGACGGCGGCGTTGACTGTTAAGGGGTGATGCGGGCAGAGGATGAGGGCTGAAGGATGTAGTTGTGCTGCGGGGGGTGGATGGTGAGGGGTGTTAGGCGGGTGTGTGGTGGGGCGGGACGAGGTGTGGGGGGGGTGGAGGGAGTTGTCATAGGGAGAGAGTAAGAGATGTAGGGCAGGGGGGGGGAGGGGGGGGGTCGGTAGAGATGATGGGGGGGGTGGGGGGGGGTGGAGAGCGGGCGTGAGAGAGGGGCAGCGGGGATGGTGGGAGATGGAGGGTGGGGGGGGGGTGGAGAGGGGGGGGGGGGAGGGGGGAGGGATTTCTCTGTTATTTATTTTTTTTTATTTTTTTTCTTTTGGTTTTTTTTAGGTTTTATTTTTTTATTATTTTATTGTGTCGTTTTTTTTTGTATCCTTTTAGCGGTTGTGTTGTTTTTAAGTATTCTTGTTATTTTTATACGTTTTTTGTTTTTTGGTATATACACTTGATTTTATTTCTTATTAGTTTTTTTCTATAATTATTTATAGTTTTTTTTTCTTTTTCGTGTTTTATTGTTTAACAAGGTAGGCAGAAGAGCATCTTGAATGCACAGTACGTCGAACTTTGAGGCAGATGGAGCTACAGCAGCAGAAGACCACACCGGCTGCCACTCCCTCAGCTAAACGACAGGAAACTGAGGCTACAATTTGCACAAGCTCATCGAAATTGGACAGTAGAAGATTGAGTTGCTATTGCACGGTCTGCATGAGTCTCGCAGTTCTGCTGCGACTTCGGATCAGATCAGAATTTGGCGTCAACAACATGAAAGCATGGTATCCATCCTGCATTGTATCAACGGTCAGGTGGTGTGGTGGTGGGTCATGGTGTGGGGAATATTTTCTTGGCACTCTTTGGGCCCCTTGGTACAACACCGCAGCACCACCTGAGTATTGTTGCTGACCATGTCCATCCTCCTTTATGAGCAAAACCCCATGTACCTGTAACATCTTGATGGCTACTTTCAGCAGGAGTAATGCGCATGTCATTAAAGCATGGAACTCATCTCAGACTGGTTTATTGAACATGACAATGAGGTCACTGGACTCAAATGGCCTCCACAGTCACCAGATCAATCAATAGAGCAGTCTTGGGATGTGGTGGACAAGGAGATTCGGCATTCATGGATGTGCAGCCGACAAATCTGCGGCAACTGTGTGATGCCAATGTCAATATGGACCAAAATCTCTGAGGAGCTTCCAGCACCTTGTTGTATCTATGCCACGAAGAATTGAGGCAGTTCTGAAGGCAAAAAGGGGTCCAACCCGTTACTAGCATGGTGTACCGAATAAAGTGGCCGGTGAGTGTATACTAATAATGAATAACTTGTTTTTTCTTCCTGTATTTTGTTTTTTGTACTTTTACTCAATCGTACATTATTCACTATTATTCAATAATATTTGAATAAAGAAATTTAAAAAAAAAATCTTAATAAATAATATTATTTATGCTCCCGCATAGGTAAAAATACTAATCTTCCAGCTTTATTTTTCGATTAAAAAGCATAAACGGTTTAGGCAGAAAGTAGAGAAATCATAACTAAATAGAATGCGCACGACCACTGCTAGCCTACGCGTTTCGATAAAAGTATCTTAAACATGGCTTGGCGTGCATCTCTCCTAGCAGACCCACTCACAACGTTCACCAACTCTCGGCTTCCTGTGGATCAACTTCTGTGGATCCCACTGACACCATTATGTTAATTAACATATGAACACAAGTTTCCCTATGACAATGCAGTATAAACATGATTGTATTCATACATGTAATGCTGTCCATATCAGTCTATGGGGCAGATTTACTTACCCGGCCCATTCGCGATCCAGCGGCACGTTCTCTGTGGAGGATTCGGGTCTTCCGGCGATTCACTAAGGTAGTGCGCCCGATGTCAACTAGGTGATGCTGCTGCGCTGAAGTCCGCCGGAGTTCACCAAGCTATCGTGAGTGCAGGTAAGCGCGTGTCAACCGACACTTTTCTTTTTTTTAAATACAAAGGTTTTCCGAATCCGTCGGGTTTTCCAAAAAGAAAAAAAGCTAAGTTTTTAATAAACTAACAAAAAGACAGTATCCCCTTTTGGATGCTTGATAGGGGCAGATAAAACAGTGTCAAAAATCCCAAGAAACAAGGTAAAAAAGTACCAGCGGCTCACCCTCCTGGATCTGACATTCACAGGGTTAATGAGCATAACACACTATGCTGATATCCAAAAGTCTATCAGTTCTGCACACACCCAAAAGGTAAATAGTGGAGATCTCATGCCCGAGAGTGAGTATTTATTAGGTGCACAAGCCTCTACAGAAGTATCAGCCACCATCGTAATTCTGTGAAGGTCACATCCAGGAGGATGAGTCCAGGGCCGGCCCCCCCAAGGCATTTTCAATGCACTTTTTGTTTAATAATTTGTGTTTGTCACAAAGTGAAATGAGGGTGGTCAAATGTCAATTGCCAAATGCATCGCCTGGTTGTCTGCTTTCAAAATTCTATAGGTTTTATGGCGCCTTTACTTTTTATTCTGTTTTATTGATATATTTTGCAGGTTGTGACTGTCTTAAAATTTCTAGTTGAAAAGCAGATATCTAGTTATTACAGTTTTAGTGACATTATGAGGATTTATTTATGTGAACATATCAATAAGAGGCATTTGTGAACTCTACACATGTCCATCTATTACATTTAGGAGATGTGAAGGGAAATATTTTCTGTTTGGAGCACATTTTTTGCCATCAAAGTCAAATTTTAAGTATTATTTTATAAAATGTTTCAGTTTGAATCAAAATTGCATGAAGGCGCCTATGTCTGTGAACTCTGATGCAATTTTGAAAATAGGGGCAAGTGTCTGCTTTCTGAAAATCTGTGGTTTGCTGTGGTTTACTTTTATTCTTTTTGCTGTAATTTCGATTTTATTTGTAAACGGTCAAAATTGCTCTGGTCAATAACGCGACAAAATATGCAGAAATGTCTGGAAGTGAAAGGGTTAATACCCCTTGGTTGAATTCCCGGGTGAACATGTCTATCATCTATCTGTCTGGTTATCTCCTATGATCTGACCATTTATATATATCGCTTTTTCTCTATTTTTCAATCAATCTTCTATTTCTCTTCTACTGTATTTATCTCTCATATCCAATATTTGCTCATTTTACCTACTTTTGCCTGATGCCAATGGAATCCTCCTTTTTTTGCCATTACCACTAGTCCCCGGGTTTGGACCGGGTTTCCCATCGTTGCGCGGCCTCTTACATGGAGCTACTGACTGGGTGAGCTGACACTCTTTTTCGTTTGTGTTTTGCAAAATCCCCACATACTGTCATACAGTAGTACGGGATGGAACCTTTAGTTGAACGTACTACGTACGAACGTATGTTTTTACGGACAGTAACCCACACAGCTTGTGTATAGAGTGGTTCAGGCGCTATATAGATGACCTGTTGTGGGTATGGAGCGGCACTCATACACATTTTGATAGTGTTGTAAGCTATTTAAATACTAATTATATGAACCTGAGGTTCACCCACCATTTCGGGGGAGAAAGCATAGACTATTTGGATGTCACCTTAAGAGAACAGAACAAAGTCATTGTAGCGTCACCTTTACGTAAATCGGTAGCGGGCAACATGATTCCATTATCCACGTCTTGCCATCCAAGGCAGGTTGTGGATAATATCCCATATGGAGAACTGATTTGTCTCCGTAGAAATAGCTCCACGGACACAGTATTCAACAAACATATTGTGGATTGGGAAAGCAGACTTAGAAGGAGAAAATATAATCACAGGGTTTTGTCCAACCGCAAAAAAGAGAATTGCAAAAATTAGGAGAAATACATTGCGAGAGAATTAATGAAAAGGGAGGTCAGTAGCGATACCAATACTAGCATTGAGCCAATCTCATTTGTCACTACGTACAGTAATCAATTTCACCACATCAAAAAAATTATCAATAAGTATCTACCGATTTTAGAGCAAAACTAAGATTTAAAACATCTTTCCCCAAAGGGGTTAGATACATTTTCAAAAAAGCACCCACCATTGGATCTTTACTTTCCCCCAGTTTATTTACAAGTAGGACCAGGAATCAAACCAATTACACCTGGTTACACTATCCAGGTAATCACAAATGCGGGAATCTTAGATGTTTGGTGTGTCGGTTTTTATCCGCCACCAATCAATTTTCTTCATGTACAACAAAAATTATGACATAACCACATATATTAACTGTAACACCACCTATGCAGTGTATTTGATAACTTGCACTAAGGGCTTATTCACATGGCCGGCTGCGGGGACGTACAAGCAGCCGCAAATTTGCGGCCGCATGTACGTCCCCATAGACAGCACTAGCGGCACGGCGCAGATGCACTCTATCTTTCGGCGTGTGTGCGGCCGTATCCCGCTATTCTCTATGGCTATGCGCTATTGCGCTATTCAGCACACGGCGGTATGCCCGCACGGCGCATGTGAATGTACCCTGAGTGCAAAAAACAGTGAGGCAAATTTACTTACCCGGTCCTGTCGCGATCCCCGATTTGGACGGTCCGACGAGGAAGAAGTCCGGCTCGATCCATGAAGATCATGCGCCGAGTTCCTGCATCCGTCGCTTCCCCGCCGAGGTCCGCTGGAGTTCACCTTCTTCTTCCCGGTACTTGGAAGTGCGTGTTTTGCAACACAATTCTAAATGTTAAATCCTGCGTGTCGTCCGAATCCATCGGGTTGTCCGACGGCCAGTGCAAACCGGCGCCGATGCGCCAAAATCCGATCACGTGCACCAATCTCCTGTTAAATGCGGCGCAAAACGGAAATTGACGGGAAACCCCGACGAAAATGCGCTCTGCGGACCCTTAGTAAATGAGCCCCAGTATGTGGGGTGTACAACCAACTCCCTGAAGACTCGAATTAGAAAGCATTTGTCAGATGTCAAAAATACTAATTATACTAATAATATAATCTGCTACTTTGAGGCATTTCCGGGAAATACATGATGGAGATTGTGATTCCTTTATTTGGCAGGGAATAGAGGAGGTGAAGAGACCGGTAAGAGGAGGAGATCATAGCAAAAAGCTAAGGAATAGAGAAACATTTTGGATGTTCGTTCTAAAAACCACTAAGCCATCCGGCATGAATTTGAGACAAAATCTAATTTTATGCTAACAGATCACAAAATCTGTTGAGAAACATTGGAGGTTTTGTGCAATGGAAAGTCCTTTGGAGCTCCACAATACTGTTCCTTACTATGTTTCTAGGAAACGTTATTATATATGACTAAATATCCATAAACTACATAGTGTAAGGGATTAGGTCCGGGATCGTCGTCTCCTGGGGAAGACGGGCACAATTCACCAGCAAATGAGTAAGTCACTGTCCACACTGTGCGATCTGGGTACAACGGACTGCAGCCAGTTTTATTCATCAGTAAAACAAAGTAAACAAAACAGCAAAAATAAATCACAAGCCTCTCCAGCACTAACTATACATTGAGGTTCCCTACTGCCAGGCACCCCAAAAACTCAGTAACAGTTCACTGCCACAGCTCCACAGGCCTTTGGCACGGCCTGTCTCTTCCCCAGGGTGGAGCCATTGTGGGAAGTCTGCACCAGGTAGTTATGCAGGACTTCCGGCTGGATGCAAATTAATCCTCATTAGTGGAAAAACACCCAGCTTTCCCACATCCATCCAGCAACATATTCATCATATACCCAAAATCTACTGTAGTGGCAGCTACCCTGCCACATATACTCCCCCTGTGATAAAGGCCTTATCACTAGGAACAACCCTTCCTCCTGGGTCAAAGCTCCTACATTGGGGTATAACACATCAGATGGTAGTTACTCTCCACATGTGTATCATACAATGGTCTAGACTGCCCTACTGCAGGACTTTTGTACATCCATCTTGAAATTTGGAGCACAAACCATTTTCCTCCCTTTGTAGTTTACTTTAAATCTTGATTTCTTCTTCATTCCTGGTGCACAGACTGGATTCTTTCCCCTTGGTGTCATTGTAAAGCACAAGACAGCCCAAGTTTCCATCTCACCACTTCTGTCTTGAAATGTCTGGTACGTCTCTGTCTCAGAGGTAATGTGTGATCTAGCAGATTTTCCTCTTCTGTCACCTCATACAAGTGAAACTAACCTCTACAGGTAACAGCCACATGTACCTTTAGGGCGCGTTCACACGTTGCGTTTTGGTTGTGTTTTCATTGCGTTTGAAACGCATATACAACAGCTGATGTGAGATAATTTGCCTAATTACATTACTGTTTACGTTTGGAAACGCAATGTTAACGCATGTGTTAACAAAACACATGTGTTAACACTTTGTTAACTAGTGCGTTAACATCGCGTTTACGATGCGTTTTGTAAACGCGAACGTGAACAGTGATGTAATTAGGCAAATCACCTCTCCTCAGCTGTTGTATATGCGTTTCTAACGCAATGAAAACGCAGGTCAAAACGCAACGTGTGAATGTGCCCTTAGGATCTGGAGTTCTTCCACATCAGTCCGCCGTTCCTCCCTAATGGGTACTTGCAGGGTTCTCATTGGCACCTCACAATCACCTTCTTGGTGACCACCATCCACCACCTCACTTTGAATTTTAGGTTTTTCAGGATCCTTTACACTGCTTTCAACAAACCATCTTCCTTGCCATCGGCTCGTAGGAGATTGGTAATAAAGCCACTCATCACCTGGAGTTTGGAGTTTACTCCTGTACCTGGATCATACACTGGGTTACCAGCAACAGTGGGGTTTGGCAGATTAGGGTCTACTAATCGCTTACCTTTGGGCTTATTTGAAGGAACGGACTGGAGTGTAGTCAGTGGATGTTCAGGTTCACTCACAGTGACTACTGTTGTCTCCACTTTTGGTTCATCCTTTTTTTCCTCTACTCCCTCTGATCCATCAAGCTTCTCATCATTATCTGCATGACTTTGAACAACTTGAAAGCCATACTCCCACTTGATGTGATCATGCATTATGTGAGGTTTACAGACATGTTCACACTGATCAGGTTTCAGCCAGGTCAGATTTTTGGTAAACTTCTGGGGCACCATAATTATATTACACTCATGGAAACTGATAAAGGGGGATTTGGGGGTTGGGTTCTTTTTACTCAGATCCTATAGGTTTCCGTGGTTTTATCCAGCCCCTTAGTCTGTGCTATTTCCATAAGCATCTACTCCAGTCCTTCATACATCACAGGAGTAACATACAACCCTCGCAGATACTTATATATAAAAAGACTTTACTAACAACATACATGTGACAAAGTAACTACATAAAATACAATACAAAATACATAGAGAACACAACTACACACAAACCTCGTTTCCTGCCCCCTCCTGGACCCCAGTAATGTGTATGTATATACAATATATTCTATTACTACCGCAGCTCCTGGATATACCCTGAGGGCGCGTTCACACGTTGCGTTTTGGTTGCGTTTTCATTGCGTTGGAAACCCATATACAACAGCTGATGTGAGGTAATTTGCCTAATTACATTACCGTTTACGCTTGTAAACGCAATGTGTGTTAACAAAACGCATGTGTTAACGTTTACGATGCGTTTTGTAAACGGAAATGTTAACAGTGATGCAATTAGGCAAATCCCCTCTCCTCAGCTGTTGTATATGCGTTTCAAACGCAATGAAAACGCAGGTCAAAATGCAACGTGTGAAAGCGCCCTGAAGCAGGAGTCACATCCAGTACCTGACCATATACATGTACATATAGAGACTCATGCACAATAGCATCTATATATCTACTCCAATACACATGCAGGACACAGATCCACTAATATATACACTCACTGCAGACACTTAGTTATGTATACAGGCAGTCCCCGGGTTCTCATATTGTGCCCCTATCATCTCCTCCCCATATTGTGATCCCTCTTACCATCCCTCATATCATGTCTCCTTCATCTGCCCCTTATATTGTGGCCCCAAATCTCCCCTCATATTATGGCATCACATGTCACCCTCGTAATTTACCACACTATCTCCATAATATAGACCCTCATATTGTGGCCTCTTATATGCCCCTCGCCCTGTGGGTCCCCCTCACATTGTGGCCCCTCCTATTATGTCAGTCTCATCTTGTGGTCCCTCTCTCCTCTCAGCTTAAAGGGATATTCCCATTTCAGCAAATTAATGTTAATGTTTTTATGATTAAAAGTTATACAATTTTCCAATATACTTTCTGTATCAATTCCTCCGCATTGTTTTCTAGATCTCTGCTTGCTGTTATTCTATAGAAAGCTTCTATGTTTACTAGCAGTGCACAGAAATCTGGCCATGGTCACACAGGTGCAGGGCTCTATATATCACAGAGAGTAATCAGAGCTGTATGATATAACGAGCCGTGCACCTGTGTGATATAACGAGCAGTGCATCTGTATGACCATGGCCAGATTTATGGCCGCTGCTAGTAAACTTAGAAGCTTTCTATAGAATGACAGCAAGCAGAGATCTAGAAAACCGCAAGGAATTGACACAGAACGTATATTAGAAAATTGTACACATTTTAGAATGCAAACAATAACATTAATTTGGTGTAATGGGAATATCCCTTTAACTAAAAAATCATAAACCACTGATACTCACCTTTCCACGTTCCCCAGCAGCTCTCCTCTCCTCTTCTTCCTTGCTGTGTGCATTGATGTCTGCAGACATGATGATGTCGTCACATCTCTACACACAGGGGCAGCAGGTGAACAGTAATGATGGAGAGAGAGTGGCGCTGGGGGCGGAGCCAAAATGTTTTGGGGCCTGTCCGTGTTTGTACCAATACACTGGTGACCCAGTCCGAGCCTGTGGTCCGAGCCTTGTGACTGCCAGACTATTCTCACAGAAATAGCCTTTACAGGTGACCAGAGAAGACGATGTCCTCTTCTGCACAACTTATACTCCCCCCTATATCTGTCTGAAGAAACTGCAGGGTCGTGTGTAGCATTTTGTGGCCGTGCTCTCAATGGGGCTCATTTACTAAGGGTCAGCGGAACGCAGTTTTGTCTGATATTCCGACGTTTTCGGGGGATGGCACGGCTGGGACGGGTATTTAGAAGGGGATTGTGTCACACGCAATCGGATTTTGGCACAATCGCCGACTTTCACGGGTCGTGCTGTCGGACTGAGATTCGAAATTCGGACTGAGCGCGGGATTTAACTTTCAATTTGTGTCGCAAGACAATGCACTTAGAAGAAGGTGAACTCCGTCGGACCTGAGCGGGGAAGCGACACATGCAGGATATCGGGCGCACAATCTTACTGAATCACGGCAGAGTTCATTATCATCTGAAATTCCGGATCAGGGAACGCACCAGTGACCGGTTAAGTAAATGTGCCCCAATGAGTATACGGCTCTGTCTACACTCTCATACATCACTATCTGCTCCGGTAATATCACATCCGGTCCTGGGCTGGAATCTGGCCAAGTACATGTGAATGGAGTGTGTATGTTCTCCCTGTGTTTGGGTGGTTTCCCCTGAGTCCTCTGGTTTCCTCCCACACTGCTCTGTAGTGACAGTCTTGTCTCCGCTGTCCGTGTGAAGCACAGATGTTATGGGCATCTATAGGGCGGGGCCTGTAACACGTGTACAGTGACGTATGTGATTATTTCAAAGATGGCGCGGTCATTGAATGTCTTGCAGGAATCTCTCACAATGTCTGCCGGGTCCCTCATGGTCTTCTTCACGCTTCTTGCTTACGGTGAGTGATAGGGTCTGTGTAGCCTCCGCACGTACCTGTGTATTACAGGGGCCCTGTGTAGTGCGTGTCGGTTCTGTATATACTACGGGGTAATATTTCCTCCCGGTACACCCCCCTCCTCACTGCTTTACTTTGGCCCAACTTTCCTTCTAACTTCCTCCCCGTGACGTCACCCGCTATACGCATAATGTACACATATAGCAGCTGCGTCCTGCGCTGTGTACCTATTAACTCCTTGTGGTCTGGTTTCAGCACGTTAGGATGAAATGGTGAGAGAAGCTATTGAGGTGCGAAGACGAGGGGAAGGGGGTGCAGTGATGGGAATTATAAGGCAGGGCCGGTTTTAGACAGGCGGGGCCCTGGGCAAAACTATAAGTGGAGCCCCAAAATAAAACTATTTTATGAGCAGTCACAGTCTTTGCAGGTTCTAATCTGTATTATGGGATTTTTTCTGTTTGGACATAGATTGAATTTTATTTCAATAGATAGACAGATTTATAGATTATAGATGATTGATGGGTGATAGATAGGAGAGAGATTACAAACAGATGAGTAGATGACAGAAGAAAGATAGATAGAAGATTATAGATAAATAGATAGATATATTGTGGCAGATTTATAAAAACGTTTGCACCAATTTTCTGTCTAACTTTACACTAGACAGAACGTCTTTAGATCTCGTACTTGTATTTATGAAGTGTCTGCGCCAGTTTTGTGTCGCGGCTGCTCTGGGTCCAGCAAGACAGAAAAATGTGCAATTAAAGGGGTGAGTCACTGCTTAGTAGGATCGTGCGCCACATTTATCATTGACGCGCGCCACAATTCTGTATGAACAAAGTGAACCAAAAAAACAAATTGTGCCCACTTCCCCAGCAGTGCAGGGGGCGCCAGAGCAATGAAGACCCTGTTTCTGGCTGAGGAGGGGTTTGTGAGGTTTGGTCGCCGGCCAGAGATCTACCTCTGCCACCCCTCTTGCAGGACCCTCCCCTCCTGCAGTCTCTGACCTGATGAAGACACCGATACGCTGTTGAAACGCGTTGTCAAAAATATCAATAAAACTCTCATTATCTTACTCTGGTGGTAGCGCGTCAATCCATTCACCCCCGTACCCTATTATCCTTATCTACATACTGTACTCCTTCTAGACTACCATCCAGCTCCGGGGCTAGACGCTGCAACTCCACCATGACCCGAAATGCTACCCCCCCCCCCCTCCCCCCCCCCCCCTCCTTTTACTCTAATCTCAGATTATAGGAAATGGATAGACAGATGCAAAATGGACACATACCTCCCAACTTTTGGGTGAGAGAAAGAGGGGAAAAAAGTCCCACGCCCTCTTCCCCCACCCACAAGCATAATATAATTTCCACTGTATCCTCCATCCACCCTCATACTGTGGCCTCCTGTCCTCCAGCCTCCTGTCCTCCATCCTCCACCTGTAGCCGCCTGTCCTCCATCCTACTCCTGTCCTCCAACCTCCTGTCCTCCCTCATATTGTGGCCTCCTGTCCTCCAGCCTCCTTCTGTAGCCTCCTGCACTCCATCGGCCCTCATATTGTGGTCCCCTGCCCTCCAGCCTCGTCCTGTAGCCTCTTGTCCTCTATCCTCCTCCTGTAGCCTCTTCTCCTCCATCCACCCTCATATTGCAGCCTCCTGTCCTCCAGCCTCCTCCTGTCCTCCAGCCTCCTCCTGTA
>WNYA01002337.1:2801-18687 GCA_019512145.1 Engystomops pustulosus
CAAAACGAAAAGGGGGAGTCATAGACTCATCTTCCTCCAGATACCCTTCTTACAATGTTGCATAGGTTGGGTCCATTTGGACACCCATTGGCACCCCCATGGCGTTACCAAAGAACATATCCAAAGCAAAATAATTGTTCGTAAGACAGATTCCAAAATCTGGAGAACAAAATCTGCGACGTTGAGGTAACACGTAGTCTCAAAAAACTGTGTGAATTTGTCAATGCATGTAACACCTCTTGATCATGAAAATATAGAGATACCACATCAAGGAAACAATAGTGATGTATCCAAAAGAAGTAATTCACAACATTTCAGCTGGAGTGATAATCTTGGTGGCTCATGAAGGAGGCGCTGAGTGTAGTCATTGAGCCGGGCTGTCAAAAAAGTGCAACATGTAGGGAGAAAATAAATTGGTGCCGGAGACAATGGTTCGCTACCCGGTGGATTGGTAGTAGTCTTTTATGAATGGTGGCTTAATGTATACGAACCGTGTGACAGGGTTTTCATAAGCAGAAATCTATGCTATCTCATAACACTAATGATGTGCGGCAAGTTCATCAAATGGATCTATTTCCTTATGGAGGAATTTGGGATCACAGAATTTTTTGGGATACGTGTGGGTCAGCCAGTTGGTTTGTGGATCTCCGCTACATGCGAGGCTGGTTACCATGACGGACACAGCACCGCCTATCAGCCGATTGACGGTGAGTCGCCGTCACGGGACAGCTCACACATGAGCAAGACCTCACACTGTTATTTTAATTTGGGGTGACTCATGGCATGTCTTTAGGGGTGTCACTAGTTGTGCTATATCACATGTGAACAGGCAGAAGACAAGGCCTCAATATGTGCAGCAATGTCAGGAATGAATGTACTTTGTATACATGGGGAAACGGTCTGAAGATTAGATCAGAGAGCCTCTGTCCTCGGGGTGTGAACGTTTGGTGTGATGAAAAAAGTGTTTCAATTAATACTACGAATTAAATTTCGTGGATTCAACCCAATGTGGAACCATTCTGGTGTGTGAAGTAGCAGTTTATGACCATCCCTTAGATAATACACTCATGGGTACCACAGGTGGAATTTTGGAAGAAATATTTTACCCCTTCATTAGTCTCTTTTGCGTAGTGCCATGTGGGTGCTGTTGGACTCGACCCGGGGGATGGAATGGCTTGACCTGTGTGTTACGGTCCTCCCCGTCTTGTTCGGTACGTCCTGGTATGGGTGCTTCTTGGGGGTCCCTAAAAAGGGGTAGATTGCAGCTTGCGTTTTTGGTTCTGTGAACCTGAAGTGTGGATCTGGTATGGGCGGTCTTTTTCCTCTATTTGATGGTCTCCCTTATGTTTGGGGGGTAGGTGTTAAGATTCCAAATTGTAAATAGGTTTCTTCATAGGTACGGTTGGTGTGTCTAGCCCAGGGACCACCCACTGTCTTTTATCAAGGTACATCAAAAACTTAGGGGATTGATGTGCCGTTCCTCCCGTATTATTAGGGGGTTATATTCAGCAAGGTGCTCCCTTATATGTGCGCAGTTATACAATCGTTGGTGAATCAATATCAAGCGGACATCCAACATGGTTGTTATCCACAGCGCAATTGGTTCTGGATTTATGGCTGACACATCGTGACTTTTGCCTTATGTACTGCATGAATATGGCTTCAGAAGTATTCTATTGTTGTATCTGATAATTTTTCATTTTTTTGGGTTTCATAGCACCAGACCTCTGCTGGGGGCATATTAAAACATGCGCAGAACCAGGCCATAGGTGTGTGTCCCACCGATGCGACATATTTTTTATGCGCACATTTGGCGCTCAAGCTGGCGTTTCCAGGGAGCATTTTCGTCTCTTGTTTCTTACTTTTCAAAAAAATTGTTTCTTCGCTGTTTGTTTAAAAAAAATTTTTTTCTCTTTTTTCAAAAAAATGTGTTCTTCAAAAAATTTTTTTTCAAAAAATTTTTTTATATGTATCGGAGAACATTGTTGCTGATCAGGGAAGGTCGACACGTGGAAACAGCTGGGAAGCATTGCTGTCAACACAGAAGCACTTGAGCACCTTTACACAGACAAGACCAATGGCTGGACTAATCTGTGTCACTAATAAAGCTGTTTGTTATATATAACACAATTTTAACGTCTATCACATACATATACATGTATTTTACATTGTGCACTATGTTTAATGTTCACGATATGTAATTTGACTATGTAATAAGCATTATATCATAGTTATACAAAAATGGTGGGAGTATCCCAATTTGTCATGTGATCACCTGTTGTATTTAAATATGGCCACCATTTCACTGTTTGAATGGCTTGAGAAAGGCTCTTGCAGAGCCGAAACGTCGCTGTCACAGTTGCTCACTATGGAATAAAGACACCTTTTTACTTTTATCTACAACGGAGTGCTGCCCGCTTTCTTTATACTATTACTGGAGGACCTGAGGCCCGGTCCTGGGTTGCCTGCACCCAATTTTCTTTTTCTCTGAAGGTTTGTGCTGCTTGGACTTTCTTTTTGTATCTATCTATCTATCTATCTATCTCATATCTATCTATCTATCTCATATCTATCTTATATCTATCTATCTTATATCTATCTATCTATCTATCTATCTATCTATCTATCTATCTATCTATCTATCTATCTATCTATCTATCCTCAGATATCAGGGTGACCCCAGATTTGGCATTAGGGGTTTCCCAGACATGTGATATGTGATATGTGTCCTTTTCACATGTATGAGGATTGTTGTCTTTCTGTTCACTTTGTTGGCCTGAGATGTGCAAATGCCGTCAAATATTGTCCCACAGACAGGAGCGCAGGGAATTTGCTAAAAATCACAGGGTTATTTACACTGTGAACCCGGATGCAAAATACATTGAGATATTAGTGAAATCTGATTTGCCTACTGGCACATCCAACTATCCGAGCTCTATAGGTGCCAACGTACATCCACCGCCTTGTGGTAAAGTGCCCTGGTTAACCCTCCAGGAATCAGTCACCCCTTTAACCATATAAGGCCCTTTTCTATTTCTGGAGAAAAGAATTGACTGATGTTCAACCATTTCCAATTTTAGAAAAGAAACTTCCATATTGAGAACTATAATGGTCAGAAAAATCACATTGGTTCTATTTTTGAGAGAAAATTTGTATAGTTTTCCATCCCCAAATCTCATTGCCTGATGCAGCACTGGGAATGGGTACTGCTGGGCATGTCCGGCCACTTTGGCCACTTCAGAAGTTTACGCGCCTCTGTAAACAAACAGTGGCATGGACCAGAGAGGGGGTGGCGCGGGACAAAGGGCGGGACAAAGTTTTTGAAAAGTCTAAGACAACCCCTTTAATATCCAGATCCTTCAAGTTGTCTCATGGAAACCAACGGAGTCCAGGATGAGACAATCCAAGAAGTCCCATAGAGATCAAAGAAGAATTGGATGAAGTTGTCCCTAACTTGACCAATTTGTAAGAATGGAGGGATGAGCTGATTCTGGAGGTCCTACATTTAAGGGAAAACGCAGTCCTTCATTGTCTGAATCTTGGGGGTCTTGATTATCAGATGTCATGATCAAACATATATTCCCCATATTCAAAAGTGTCAGTGCTCTACTCCATAGAACATGTCCTTAAATACGAATTCTAACTATTCGAACAACCTCACCAAATCATCTTAGGTTAAAAATGAAAGATTTCCTAGGACAGTGGTGGCGACCCTATGGCACGGGTGCCAGAGGTGGCACTCAGAGCCCTTTCTGTGGGTACTCAGACCATCGCCCCAGGACATAGTTCACCAAACAGCACCAAATCCACCAAATCTTCCACCAAAGTGCTATTTTAAAGCGACACTTCGTTGACTGTTTAGAACTGCACAAAAAATGAAAAGGCTTTGACGGAAGATCTTTGGAGGTCATCCTGTTGGACACACCATTCTTCCTGTACAGGGAGACCCTGGAGAGAAGTGATGGTCTGAATTTGCCCTCCTTCTTTCAACTGTATTGGTGGCCTCAGGCGGACGATACAATTAAAAGATTGAAAGAACAGGTAACAATGAGTTATTTCCTGTGAAGTGCCAACATGGCATTTTAAGAAGTAAGTGGATTTTTTGATGTTGTTTGGGCACTCGGTCTCTAAACGGTTCCCCATTACTGTCCTAGGATTTTCCATTCCTGTCTCCGTTTCCCTGTGTTGGATCTCGCAGTAGACCCCGCTCCACTCTCGTGTCCGAGGTTCACTGGATCCTATACTGGAAATCCCAGATCACCAAGGTAAAGGGTATGTAATAAATGTATTCTATATACTTCGAAAAACATTATTAAAAATGCACTTTTTTGACGTTTAAAAGATGCCAAAACACCTCGCCCAACCTAGGTTTCACCTCCTTGGGCTTCTTCCGGGGCATGAATCCTGAGGAGGCAAAACCTAGGTCGGGCGAGGTGTTTTGGCATCTTTTAAAGATTTGTGATATGCTCGTTGTTAATGATGTTTTTGGAAGTATATAGAATACATTTATGACATACTCTTTACCTTGGTGATCTGCCATTCCCAGTATAGGATCTCCAGTGAACATTGGACATGAGAGTGGAGCGGGGTCTACCGCGGGATCCAACACAGGGAAACGGAGACAGGAACGGAAAATCCTAGGAAATCTTCCATTTTTAACCTAAGATGATTTGGTGAAATTGTTCCTTGGAATTAGTATGGAATTAGACATGTTCTATGGAGAAGAGCACTGACACTTTTGAATTTGTGGAACTTCTTGGCTATTGTGGGAGCGTGCCTAGTCAGTGGCTCCTCTAAATCTCCTCTAAATCTCTAACCTCTAGTTCCCGGGTATAACATTTCTGAATGTATTCCACATCACCACTTATCCTGTACTGATACTTGTAGCTTATAGTTATAGTTAGTAATACAGAATCATTGACCAGAGCCAGCTGCGTTAGCTATTAAGCCAATGAAAACTTAAAACGATCTCACCCATCAGAGGAATAGATAATCCGGGCTTCGGGTGACTACCAAGATTCCGGACAGTAGCGATTAAATCATCCCGGGACTGGTCTAGGCATAGCGTGGCATGGAGCAATTCAAACAAGCATCCAGCCGTCCGGTCACAGCATCTCCCGAAAAGAGGGACTCCGAACACGTCACTCCCACGCAGTGTCCTGGGCTCCTCCACGTGGGACCGCGCGGCTCCGGACCAGTAGACAATCTAGACGAGACTCCAGCACTTTCAGCTGGGCTCGTCCACCTCCTGCAGCGCGAGTCACGGAGACTCTCACTCCCCGCAACGCGCTCCTTAGCACCTGCCTGCTCCACGTGGGGCCCCCGGGTGGTTGTCCTGATGGAGTCTTCCGAGGGAAGCGATCATCCTCCCCGTACTAGTCAGCGCTGGGATGTCGGGAGGGCGGCCTGACACTGTGCGGCGTGACTACGTCATGCCGTGACGCTCTCTCTCCATCCTGTACTGATACTAATGTATATCATTTAATGTTTAGCGAGTCATAGGATCTTCACATGTGGCCATACAGAGCACCAGTGGAGCGTCAATGACTTTTCTACGACCCGGATACAACGAGAAGTGGTATGTGCACATGTGACAACTTGCCTCGATGACTTTTTATTTCAAAAACTTTTACAGAGACTTACAATCTATCAGTCTATGCAAAATATGAAGTATGCAAATGAACAATGAGATGATGAATGTATGTATGATAAACACAGAAGAGAAGGAATGCATAATAGACACCTAATTATGATCACATGCTTCACAATCAAAATGTATTCATCCAAAATCATTGATGACCTTGCAGACTCGTTAAAAGTAGAGCGTGTCTGCAAGCGATGATCATCATGTAATAAAGAGAGAGATAAAACAATACCGGGATTCCCAGATCAGATGTTGAGAGTTAAGAAAAATTGTGTCTGATTAGCAGCCATGAAAATGCTGAATAATGCCAATCGGGTTTTTTTTTTTTTTCCCTTAAAGTTCAAACGAAGACTGAAGAGTCTCCAACGCTTATTCCTATTTTCAAAAAGTTAACAATAAACCAGAAATTAAGAGTTTTACTCAAAATATTTGTTGCCAAAAACTACTATAGACTAAAGGACCCGATGTCCCGTGAATACAATGTTGCCCTCGATGAGTGGTTGACCTTCCATTGGCCAATAGAGTTTCCATTCTAGAATTGAACACGTTTTTTCTCGAAAATAGGACCCTGGTCATACAAGTAGGCAATTTGTCACTACATTGATATGGGAACTTTGTCTAGAGATACTTGTAAATGAAAGCTACTGGTGTCTGGTGATCATAATTTTGATCATGATGAGCAGCATACTCATACGGTGAAACTTCGAATGGCTTCAGTTATGGTTTCATCCATCGATTTCCTGTTTTTGAATATTAGAGCTCAAGTAAAGATAACCCAAAATAATTGTAGGCAAAAACTACTGGGAATTGAAGAATCTGACACCCAGTGGCCATAATTTTGAGCCATTGACCTTTGACTAGAAGAGTTCCCATTCTCACATTATGGAAGTTTCGTCTCAGAATTAGGATAAAGGTCAAAGACCACTCAATCATCGCTAGAAATTCGTAGCAATAATTGCCACTGCTTAGAGGTGGAAAGTTTGACTCAAGATATTAGTATCTAATAAAAACTGAGGATAAAGGACCCAATGCCCATGGGTTAAAATTGTAGCTTCAAGAGTGGTTGACCTTTTATGGACCAATAGATCTCCCATTCTTGAATTATTTCCTCAAACGTTAGAGGTTGGTCAAAGATCGGTCAATTGTCTCTAGATGTGACATCCCAGAAGATGTTTCTAGGCAAAAACTACTGGAGATTAAAGGACCCAATGCCCAGTGGTCATTATTTAGACTTTGATGACCTGTTGACTTTCCATTGATGAGTAGAAATAACGTTCTAAAATTAGAGAAGTTTAATCTCAACAACAGTCGAAAGGTAGAAGACCAATCATCACTTCATTGACATGGAACATTTTAAATCAAGATACGTGTAGCCAAAACCTACTATGGATATAAGGACCCGAGCTCAGTAGGTAGAATTTTTAACCTTGACCTGTGGTTGGCATTTTGGGGTCAAGTAGAGTAACAAGTACCATTGTCTGTGTAAACATACATTGCCCAATGCCCATGGATGTCATTTTGGACACTGATAAGTACAGACGGTCCCCTACTTAAGGACACCCGACTTACAGACGACCCCTAGTTACAGACAGACCCCTCTGCCCACTGTGACCTCTGGTGACCTCTCTAGATGTTACTATAGTCCCAGACTGCAATGATCAGCTGTAAGGTGTCTGTAATGAAGATTTATTGATAATCCTTGGTCCAATTACAACAAAAAATTTTGAAACTCCAATTGTCACTGGGACAAAAAAAAAATTTGTCTGGATCAACAATTATAAAATATACAGTTTCGACTTACATACAAATTCAACTTAAGAACAAACCTATGGTACCTATCTTGTATGTAACTGCCTGTAGCTAGCCTTTTATTGACCAATACAGTTTGAATACTCAAATTATTAAGGTTTCCTCAAAAAAAAAGGACCTAGATTAGAATTTTGTTTTCTACTTCTGGATGTTGATGAACAATTTATAAAACGTCAGGAGTTTAACTCTGTTCATCATGTAGCAGCTGATGCTGGGAAATCCATGGATAACAGTCCTGCTGCTAATAACAACATACACTACAACTAACACTTGCTGTAGAGAGCACAGAGCACAGCAGTGTGAGCACACGCCCCTAGTGCACTTAATGAAGCTACAATTTTGGAATATGAATCCAGTTTTCACAGTCCTGCTGCTACTAACAAAATACACAGCTGTCTGACTACCTTTTTGTATGTGGACAATATGTAACAATGGCTGCACAGAGCACAGCAGTGTGAAGGCTACTCCCCATAACACCCTAAAATCCGCCCTTTACCTTGAAGGAAGGGCACGGACACAATTGAGCCATATCACATTTGCATGTACTACATCGATATGCAAAATGATAAACTCTAACCTATAATTCAGTATTTGATGATAAAATGTCCAAGGAAAGTTCTGTACATAATTTGCATAGAAGTGAAACATAGAGAAGACGGCAAATAAACAAGTCTCATGTATGCAAAATCTAACGACGAGAACCAGGACTAAACACTGTAATGTACACCAGGAGTATCAATGGAAAGCAAAGGATTTACATGGCCCAGAGGGGGGAGGTCAGATTTAAAAAGTTAGTAAATAGTTTACTATCTACATAGGAAAAACACTAGAGTGGAGTTCACAAAGGGACAAGATGGATCTAAAAGAAACCATTAAAACAAAGATTTTTTCTAAGGAGAAATGTAAAAAGAACCCTGTATGTACAAAAATGTAACTACTATAATACTGCCCCCTATGTACAAGAATATAACTACTATAATACTGCCCCCCCCCTATGTACAGGAATATAACTACTATAATACTGCCCCCAGTACAAGAAAATAAATACTGTAATTTTGCATCATGATATATGGTCGTTGCTTACAATAATTGTTATATTTTCATTAGATCTGTACGTCTTGCTCTTCAATTATCGCGCCGTCTCTTCTGCGGTATTATACACTTTGCACGTTGTCACAGAAGTTTCACAGATTAAATGGCTTTTTCCTCTTTGCTTTCAAATAAATATTATACATTTTTTTCTTATTGATTTTGAATTAATTTCTCTCCGTGTTCTTATAGTTGTTTCATGTTGGTTGCCTGATGCAGCACTGGGACTGGGTAGCTGGGCATGTCCGGCCAATTGGCGGCTTCGGAAGTTTTTAACGCGCCTCTGTAAAACAAACAGGGGATGGACCAGAGAGGGGGTGGGGTGGCGCGGGACAAAGGGAGGGGGAATACAGTTTTTGAAAAAAGTCTAAGACAACCCTTTAATATCCAGATCATTCAAGTTGTAATCTCATGGAAACCAACGGAGTCCAGGATGAGGGACAATCCAAAGTCCCATAAGATCACAGAGAATTGGATGAGTTTCCCTAACTGACCAATTTGTAAGAATGGAGGGATGAGCTGATTCTGAGAAGTCCTACATTAAGGAAAAAGCATGTCTCATTGTCTGAATTCTTGGGGGTCGTGTTATAGATGTCTGATCAAACAGATATTCCCATATTCAAAGTGTCAGTGCTCTCTACTTCATAAAAATGTCCTTGAAATACGAAATCTAACTATCGAACAACCTCACCAAATCATCTTGAGTAAAAATGAAAAGATTCCTGGACAGTGGTGCTACCATGGACACGGTGCCAGAGGTGGCCTCAGAGCACTTTTTGTGGGTACTCAGACCATGCACAAGGAAATAGTTCACCAAACAGGACCAATCGAACAAATCTTCCACAAAGTGCTATTTTAAAGCGACACTTAGTTGATCTGTTAGAAACTGCCACAAAATGAAAAGGGCTGTGACGGAAGTCTTTGGAGCGTCATCCTGTTGGACAAACAATTCTTCCTGTACAGGAGACCCTGGAGACAAGTGATAGTCTGCAATGGTGCCCTCCTCATTGACTGTATTGGTGGCCCAGGCGGACGATACATAAAAGATTGAAGAACAGGTAAACAAGAGTTATTCTTAAAGTGCCATGTGGCACTTCACAGGAAATAAGATGGATTTTTTATATTGTTTGAGCACTCCGCGTCTTAAACGCGTTCCCCATTACTGTCGAGGAGTTCAATCCTGTCTACGTTTCCCTGATGTTGATCTCGCGTAGACCCCGCTCCACTCTCGTGTACGAGGCACTGGATCCTATACTGGAAATCCAGATCACAACGTAAAGGGGATGTAAAAAGGTATTCTATCTACTCGAAAACATTATTAAAAATGCACTTTGACGTTTAAAAGATGCCAAAACACTCGCCCAACCTAGGTTTCACCCCTGGGCTTCTTCGGGGCAATGAATCTGAGGGGCTAAACCTATGTCGGGCGAGGTTGTTTGGCAATCTTTTAAGATGTGTGATATGATTGTTGTTAATGATGTTTTTGGAAGTTATAGAATCAATTATGACCTATCTTTAACTGGTGATCTGCCATTTCCAGTAAGGATCTCCAGTGAACATGGACATGAGAGTGGAGCGGGTCTACCGCAGGTTCCAACAAAAGGAAATGGAGACAGGACGGAAAATACTAGGAAATCTTCCATTTTAACATAAGCTGATTTGCGTGATGAAATTGTTCCTGGGAATTCAGTAGGAAGGGAATTAGACATGTTCTATGGAGAAGAAGCACTGGACACTTTTGAATGGTGGACTTCTTGGCTATTGTGGAGCGTGCCTAGTCAGTGGCTCCTCAAATCTCCTCTAAATCTCTACCTCTAGTTCCCGGGTCGGGTAACATTTCTGAATGATTCCCCATCAACATTATCTGTACTAGACTTGTAGCTAAGTTATAGTTAGTAAACAGAAATCATTGACCAGAGACAGCTGCGTCAGCTATTAAGCAATGAAAACTTAAAACCGGATCTCACCATCAGAGGAATAGATAATACGGGCTTGGGTGACTACAAGATTACGGACAGTAGCGATTAAATAAATCCGGAATGTATAGGCATAGCGTGCATTGGAGCAATCAAACAAGCATCCAGAAAGTCGGGTCACAGGCATTCTACCGAAAGAGGACTGAACACGTAACTCCCGACAGTGTCCTGGGCGCTCCGGGGGACCGCGCGGACTCCGGAACAGAGACAATCTAGCGAGACTCAGCGCTTCAGCTGGCTCGTCCAACTACTGCAGCGAGAGTCCGGAGACTCTACTCCCCGCAACGCGCTCCTTAGCACATGCCTGCTCCACTGGGCCCCCGGGTGGTTGTCATGATGGGTCCTTCCGAGCGGAAGCGCTCATCTCCCTGTACTAGTCCGCACTGGATGTCGGGAGGGGCATGCGCTGTGCCGGCGCGACGACGTCATGCCGTGACGCTCTCTATCCTCCTGTACTGATACTAATGTATATTCATTTAATGTTAGGAGTCATAGGATCTTCACATGTGGCCATACAGAGCACCAGTGGAGCCGTCTATGACTTTTCTACGACGCCGAAATCCAACAGAAGTGGTATGTGAACATGTGACAACTCGCCCGAGGACTTTTATTTCAAAAACTTTTACAGAGGACTTACAATCTATCAGTCTATGCAAAATATGAAGTATATGAATATGAACAATGAGAGGATGAAGGTATGTATGATAAACACAGAAGAGAAGGAATGCAATAATAGACACCTATTATGATACATGTTCAAAACAAAATGTATTAATCCAAATATGATGACCGCAGACTAAGTTAAAAAAGTAGAGCGTGTCTGCAAGCGATGATCATCAGTAATAAAAGAGAGAGAAAAACATACCGGGCTTCCCAGATCAGATGTTGCGAGTAGCAACAAATTGTGTCGATTAGCAGCCATGAAAGGCTGAATAATGCCAATCGGGTTTTTTTGTTTTCCCTTAAGTTCAAACGCAAGACTGAAAAGGGGGAGTCTCCACGATTATTCCTATTCAAAGTTAACAATAAATCAGACCTTAAGAGTTTACTCAAATATTTGTTGCCAAAAACTATATAGACTAAAGGACCCGATTCGTACCCGTGAAGACAATGTTGCCCTCGAATGATGTGTGACCTCCATTGGCCAATAGAGTTTCATTCTAGAATGAACAGTTTTTCTCGAAATAGGACCCTGTCATACAATAGGCAATTTGTAACAATATAAGAAGGAACTTGTCTAGAGTACTGCTAATGAAACTACTGGTGTCTGGTGACAACTTATGTGCATACTTTCTTACGGTGAAACTTCGAATGGCTCAATAAATCAGTTATGTTTCATCCATCGAATCGAATTCCGTTTGAATTTAGAGCTCAAGTAAAGATAACCAAATAATTGTAGCAAAAATTGTACTAGGAATTGAAGAATCTGAAGAAGTGGCATAATGTTGAGCCATTGACCTGCTCGAAGAGTTTCCATTCTTACCTTAGAAGTTAACTAGTTAGTCTCAGAATAGGCTAAAGGTCAAAGACCACTCAATCATCGCTAGAAATTAGTTAGCCATAATTGCCAATGTGTAGAGGTGGACAAGTTGACTCAAGATATCGTTATTAGTATCTAAAAAAAACTGAGGATAAAGGAACAATGACCATGGGTTATAATTGTAGTTACAAGCGGGGTTGACCTTTTATGGACAAATAGATCTCCCATTTTGAATTATTTCCTCAAACGTTAGAGGTTGGTCAAAGATCGGTCAACGTCTTAGATGTGAAATCCCAGAGATGTTTTAGGCAAAAAACGACTGGCGATTAAAGGACCCAATGCCCAGGGGTATATTTAGACTTTGATGACCTGTTGACTTTCCATTGATGAGTAGAAATAACGTTCTAAAAATGAGAGAAGGTTTATCTCAAAAACAAGTCGAAAGGAGAAGACCAATCATCACTTCATTGACATGGAACATTCTAAAGCAAGATACATGTAGACGAAACCTACTATGACTTATAAGGACCCAATGCTCAGTAGTAGAATTTTAACTTGACTGTGGTTGCATTTTGGGGTCAAGTAGAGTAACAAGATCCATTGTTGTGTAAAAACAAAAATACATTGCCCAATGCACATGGATGTCATTTTGGACATGATAAGTACAGGGCGGTCCCTAGTTAAGGACACCAGACTTTACCGACGACCCTTAGTTACAGATGACGACCCTATCCACCCGGTGACCTTAGTGACCTCTTAGATGTTACTATAGTCCAGACTGCAATGATCGCTGTAAGTTGTCGGTAACTGCAGGTTTATTGATAATCCTTGGTCCAATTACACAAAAATTTGAAACTCCAATTGCAATGGGACAAACAAAATTTGTCTGGACAACAATATAAAAGAACAGTTTCGACTTACATACAAAATCAAATAAGAAGCAACCTACATATCTTGTACGGAACCCGGGGCCTGACTGGAGTTAACCTTTATTGACCATTTACAGTTTGAATAATAAAATTATTAAGGTTTTCTCAAAAAAAAGGACCTACATAGAATTAGTTTCAACTTCTGCCATGTTGAGGAAAATTTATAAACGTCAGGAGGGTTACTCTTCATCATGTAGCAGCTGATGCTGGGAAATCCATGGATAACAGATCCCACTGTGCTAATAACAACAGACACTACAACTAACACTTGCTGTAGAGAGCACCGGCGCACCGCAGTGTGAGCACACGCCCCCCCCTAGTGAACTTAATGAGGACAAGTGTGGAATATGAATCAGTTTCACATCCTGCTGTACTAAACAAAATACACAGCTGTTCTGAACTACCTTTTTGTATGTGGGACAATATGTAAAAATGGCTGGCACAGAGCACCGAGTGTGAAGGCTACTCCATAACCCTAAAATCCGCCTTTACCTTGACGGAAGAGGCACGGACACAATTGAGCCAGGAATTTGTAGTCACATTTGCATGTGACTAATCATATGCAAAATTATAAACATCAACCGATCATTCAGTATTTGATGCTAAAACGTTCCACGGAAAGTATGTACATAATTTGAATAGAAGTGAAACATAAGAAGACGGCAAATATTAAACAGTCTAGGTATGCAAAATCTAAACGACGAGAAACAGATAAACACTGACAATGTACACCAGGAGTATCAATGGAAAGCAAAGGGATTTACATGGCCAGAGGCGGGGAGGTAAGATTTAAAAAGTTAGTAAGTAAATAGTTTACTATATACATAGGAAAAAACATAGAGCGGAGTTAACAAAGGACAAGATGGATCTAAGAAACCATTAAAACAAGATTTTTCTAAGGAGAAATGTAAAGAACCCTGTATGTACAAAAATGTAACTAATATAATACTGACCCCCTATGGACAAGAATATAACTACTATAATACGCCCTATGTACAAGAATATAACTACTGATAATGCCCCCTATGTACAAGAATAGATAACTACTATAATAATGCCCCCCCCCCATATGTACAGGAATTATAACTACTATAATAAGGCCCCCTATGTACAGGAATATCACTACTATAATAATGCCCCTAATGTACAGGATATAACTCTATAATACTGACCCCCTATGATAAGAATTAACTACTATAATACTGCCCCTATGCTACAAGATTATACATACTATAATACTGCCCCTATGACAAGAATT
The DNA here is from genome assembly GCA_019512145.1 of Engystomops pustulosus. NCBI lineage: Eukaryota > Metazoa > Chordata > Amphibia > Anura > Leptodactylidae > Engystomops > Engystomops pustulosus. The sequence continues at coordinate 16,987 of WNYA01002337.1, forward strand.
AAACTAATATAATAAATGACCCTATGTACAGGGAATATACTACATAATACTGCCCCATATGTACAGGCATCTAACTACTATAATACTGCCCCCTAATGTACAGAATATAACTACTATCAATCATGCCCCGAGTACAAGATATAATACTATATATACTGCACCCGCTAGATACGGCCAACTGAACTACCTATAATACTTTGCTCCAAGGTACAAGAATAACTAACTTATAATACGCCCCTAGTACAGGATATAACTACTATAAGCTGCCCCGTTCGTACAAGATAGTACTCTAACCCTCGAACAAATATAACTATAATACTGCCCCCCTATGTAAACGAATATAACTATATAATACTTGGCCCCTATTACAGAATATAACTACTATAATCTGTCCCCGATGGTACAGGAACAAGGATATAACTACTTAATACTGCCCCGATGTACAGGAATAACTACTATATACTGCTACCCTATGTCAGATTATATATACTACTATAATACTGCGCCCCTATGTACGAGAAATAACTACTATAATACTGCCCCCCTATGTACGGACTATACACTGCCCTATTTAGATATAACTACTATAATTACGTGCTACACCTATGTACAAGAATATACTAACTATATAACTACTGCCCCTATTTACAAGATATAACTACATATATACTGCCCTCAGGTACAAGAATATAATACTAAATTACTGCGCTCCCTATGTACAAGAAATAACTACTATAATACTTGCCCCCTATGTACAAGAATAGACTACTATAATACTGCCCCCTCTTCACAGGATAAACCTATAATTACTGCCCTATGTACAGGAATATAAGCTAACTATATACTGCCCCCTATAGCTAGAATAAACTAATATGCCCCTATGAGAAGTAATATAAAACTGCACCCTATGTACAAGAATAACCAACTATATACTGCCCCCATGTACAAGAATACTACTCCTATAATACTGCCCCCTATGTACAAGAATAACTACTAAAATACTGCCCCTACTGCTACAAGAATTATAACACTATAGAATGCTCCCTATGACAGAATATAACTACTATATACTGGGCCCTTCCCTATCGCACTACCCAGCAATATAACTAACTACTAATAATACTGCTCCCCCTAAGTACAAGAATATAACTACTATAATACTGTACCCTATGTACCAAGAATATAACTACTATAGTACTGCCCCATACTGTAAAAGAATCATCACTACTATAATACTAGGCCCACCTATGTACAAGAATATACTACTTAATTACTGTCCCCTATGTCCCGATAAAGAATACACTACTATAGTCTGCCCCCTAGGTACAGGAAGAAACCCTATAATCGCCCCCCTATGGTAAAGGATATACTACTATAAGATGCCCCCCAGTACAAAAAATAAATACTGTAATTTTGCAACTCATGATTATGGTCGTGCTTTACAAATAATTGTTTATCTTTCAGTAGATCTGTACGTCTTGCTTTCAATTCCGCGCCGTCTCTTTCTGCGGTATTATACAGATTGCACGTTGTCGACAGAATTTCACAGATGAATATGGCTTTTTTCCTTTTGGCTTTCAAAAATATTATTACATTTTTATTATGAATTTTGAATTAATTTCTCTCCGTGTTCTTATAGTTGTTTCATGTTGGTCTCCCGCTGGTTTTACACGTCCCCCCCCTGGGTGCAGGCCCGGCCCC
>WNYA01002337.1:18730-43599 GCA_019512145.1 Engystomops pustulosus
CCCAGATCCAAGGACTACTAACTACTATAATACTGCCCCCTATGTACAGGAATATAAACTACTATAATATGCTCCCTGAGTACAAGATATACATACTATATATACTGCCCCCTAGTACGGGAATGAACTACTATAATGACTGTCTGCTACAAGATATGTACTAATTCAATACCCCTAGTACGAATAACTACATATACTGCCCCGATGTACAAGGACTATAACTACTATAAGTGCCCCTCTGATCAAGAAGTATAACGTACTATAATACTGCCCCCCTATTAACACGAATATAACATATAATACTGCCCCTATTACAGAATATAACTACTATAATACTGCTCCCCTATGTAAGGCAGGAATATAACTACTTAATACTGCCCCGATGTACAGAATTAATGTACATCAATATAATAACTACTATAATACTGGCTCCTATGACAGGAATATGAACTTACTATAATATCGCCCCCTATGTACAGAGAAATACTATACTACTAACTACTGCCCCCCTATGTTACGGAGATATTATAACTACTATAATTACGTGCTCTATGTACAAGAATATTACTAACTACTATAATACTGCCCCTATGTACAAGATATAACTACTATATACTGACCCCTCAGGTACAAGAATATAACTACTATAATTACTGCGCCCCTATTACAAGGAAATAACTACTATAATACTTGCCCCCTATGTACAAGAATAGCACACTATAATACATGCCCCCTTGTCACAGGATAAACTACTATAATTACTGCCCCTATGTACAGGATATAAGCTAACTATATACTGCCCCCATAACTAGAATAAACTATAAAACTGCCCCCTATGTGACAAGAGATAAATATATAATACTGCACCCTATGTACAACGAAATCAAACTCCTATAATACTGCCCCTATGTACAAAGAATATACTACTATAAATACTGCCCCCTACTTACAAGATATAACACTAAAACTGTCCCTATGTACAAGAATTATAGAACATATAGTACGAAGGCTGCCCCTATGTACCAGAATATAGACTACTATATACTGCCCCCTATGGTACAGAAATATAACTACTACTAATAAACTCTGCCCCCTATGTACAAGAATATAACTACTATAATACTGTCCCCTAGGTACAAGAAGTATAACTATATAGGACTGCCCCTATGTAAAAGAATATACTACTATATACAGGCCCACCTATGTACAAGAATATAACCTACTATCTACTGTCCCCTATGTCCGATAGAATATCATACTATAGTCTGGCCCCCTAGGTACAGGAAGAAACTCCTATAATCTGGCCCGCCTAGGTAACAGGATATAACTACTATAAGACTGCCCACCAGTACAAAAATAAATACCTGTAATTTTGCACTCATGATTATAGGTCGTGCTTACAAATAATTGTTATTTGCATAGATCTGTACGTCTTGCTCTTCAATTATCCGCGCCGTCTCTTTCTGCGGTATTATACATTGCACGTTGTCACAGAAGTTTCACAGATAATATGGCTTTTTTCCTCTTTGCTTTCAACTAATATGTATTACATTTTTATTCTAGTGATTTGATATTAATTCTACTCCCGTGTTCTATAGTTGTTCATGTTGTCCTCCCGCGGTATTTACACGTCCCCCCATGGGTGTCGGCCCCGACACAGCTTCAGTGATTATAACCGCTGATTATTTATTTCTCGAATAAAACATATGGGCGTAATGTAATAAAAGAGAGATATATATAGATAAAACCTTGAGTTCCTAGTTCAATCACTTTTATACATCTAGATTTTTTCTTTATTCTTCTGAATTCTCAAACTCGGATTTCACTTGTGGATAATATATTTTATCTGGAACTTTGCCAGTTTTGTGTTTTTTTCATTAAAGGGAACCCATCACCAGAGATCCCATTTTCAGAAAAGACGGACGGAAGCCCATTACACCTGCAGTGCAAATATTTCGTTTTGCTTCCTCTAGTCATTTGCATTACAATATAATTATGTGTTTTAACTTACCTGGATCCTGACAGAATCCTCTGTGTAGTCTAAGGGGTTGGGCTTTGGTTTGGATGCATTTAAAAAAACAACACGTGACTCCTCAGCTCTCAGCCCCCACCTTTGTGCTCCTTTATAGCTCCTCCCTCCCCCATTGATGTCAGCTCACCAGGCTGTGACCTCTGTCCAGGAGTAGGAGGGAGGAGCTGTACAGGAGCACAAAGGCTGGGGCCAAGGGCTGTGCTTTTTAAAATGCATCCAAACCAAAGCCCAACCCCTGGGACTACACAGAGGATTCTGTCAGGAAGCCAGGTAAGGTATAACACACAATTATACTGTCATGCAAATGCCTAGAAAAGGCAGCGATGCATATTTTCAATGCAGCTGAATGGGCTTCTGCAACCTGTCTTTAGTGAACATGAGGTCCCTCGTGACAGGTTCCCTTTAAAGGGGTTTTCTAGGCGTTGAATATTAACCTCGTATCCCAGGGCTAGGTCTGCAGGATCAGATTGGTAGGAAATCCAACACCCAGTGCCCCCACCAATCGGTCTTTCTCAGTCAATGATATTCATAGTATGGAACAGGAAGCAGACAGCTCCATTTCCTGTGTAGTGGTGAGACCTGGTTACTGCAGCTGCAATGAATTTGAATAGGAGATCAGCTGCAGTGATTTGATTTAGCCACCAAACAGAAAACCGAGCTGTCTGCTTCTTCTCCTATTATAAGTTGCTGAGAATATCCCCAGTGGGGGTGCTGGATATTAATCCCCGGAGGTGTGATCTTATCACCTATCACATATCTCATTAGGACAAACTCTTTAAATAATTTATTAGGGACTCCAATGGTAGCCACGAAACCTGAGGTCTTACAATAAACACAACCTTTAAATATTGTGTCTGTCAATCATTTTTACTTATACTGGATTCTTCAGGCCGGGTATTTAAAGGGGTTTTCAGTGGTTTTTATCAATAATAATAATATTTAATTATTATTATTATTATTGGTTTCTTGACCAAAAACAGTGACCACCCCTTTCCAAAAGTCTGTTCTCGGTATTACAGTATAGCTCCACTGAAGTTAAAGTGGCTGAGCTGCAATACCCCATTCAACCTGTTGATCAGGGTGGAGCTGTTTTTGGAAGCAGCCATTGTTTTCTAGCCCTAAATACAGAACTAAGGACATGAACTGAATTGTTGACCCTGGTATAGGAAATACAAGCCTACAAGCCTGCACCCCCTTCTGTGTGGACCAAAAATAAGTGTCGATATTTGCCTCAAAGGAAACGTGAGGTTGAAATATTGGAAGGGATGGTGGTTGCAGTACAGTTTTTCTACCACCAGGTGTTGATGTAGAATAACTGTATATCATGATGCTTCCCCCAACAAATGTTTCTGGGCCCTGAACAAGTCTCTTACCTGCTGTTGAACTTTTCTGGATGTTTTTCTCGCATCATGTGAAATCTGTGAGCAATGGACGCGTCCTGTAAAAAAAAAAAATATATTATTATTATTATATATTACAAAGTAAATCTAATCATAATCCATTCCTGTCACCACCAATCTCACATCATCATTTTTACTATGAGAACTGTGGAATAGCCGAGCTCAGCGGCGCCGTCACAGCAGGGACCGATCAGAGGAGCTCAGGGCGCGGTCCCAGTCAGGAAAGCAGAGAGTCTCAGGCGCTGGTCACAGCGGGCGAAGCAGAGATCAGGAGGTACAGCGGAAGCAGAGAGCTCAGGAGCTGGTCCAGCAGGGCAGCAGAAGACTCAGGCACTGGTCCCAGCAGGGACAGCAGAGAGATCAGGCACTGGTCACGCAGGGACAGCAGAGAAGCTCGGCTGGTCACAGCAGGGACAGCGAGAGCTAGGCGTGGTCACAGCAGGGACACGCAGAGAGCTAGCGCTGGTCACGCAGGGACACCAGGAGATCGGCGCTGGTCACAGCAGGGACAGCAGAGAGCTCAGCGCTGGTCAAAGCCGAGGACAGCAGCAGAGCTCAGGCGCGGTCACAGCGGAAAGCAGGGCTCACGTGGTCAGCGGACAGCAAGAGCTCAGGCGCTGGTCACAGCAGGGACAGCAGAGAGCTCAGGCGCTGGTCACAGCGGGACGCAGAGAGCTCAGGCGCTGGTCACAGCAGGACAGCAGAGAGCTCAGGCGCTGGTCACAGCAGGACAGCAGAGAGCTCAGCGCAGGTCACAGCAGGACAGCAGAGAGCTCAGGCGCTGGTCACAGCAGGGACAGACGGAGATTCAAAAGGGCTAGATGCCTTTTTACACCTAAATAACATTGATGGTTATGTTATATAGAATGTTTTTCCCCAAATCTCCTCATCCAATCCCTTCCCTTCCTTGGTTGAACTTGATGGACAAGTGTCTTTTTTCAACCGTATAAACTATGATGATACTGTGAATATATTTTTAGCCATATTTTTCCATTGGATAGCCATTAATAGCCACCGAACGTGTAATACCACATTTCCCCAGTAGTGGCCACTGTAGGAAAAATATTGCATTGTTGTTTCCCTTTGAAAAATCAACTTCCCCCAAATCTCAAGGTTTCAAAATGTTATCTGTGTGTTAGGAATATGAGATAATAGAAGGCAATGCAATCATAAATCCAAGCGTGGGGCTATTGCGAGGCAGCGCATGTTTTATGACTCCCATCCTCCTATGTTTTATGATGATACGTGGTCTGTCCAGACAGCGATCCGACCACCTGTGTCCAGCCGCAGTCACCGCCATGGTCCTACCCTCCATTAGACCCTCTAATTACAATGGGGGCGGCCACTACTGAGGTGATACATTGTAACCCAAGACAAATAGCCTGAAAATCTCCATCCAGAAGCATCAGCGTCAATTGCAAACCGAAAATCCATATCGCTATTCCCCGCACGGCCATATCTTCCCAGACAAAGGAAGTTTTTCATTCATACATTATTCGTTATTAATACTCTTGTCTCCGAAACAGGAAGCGTTTTGCGCTGGAGATTTGTGAGCAAATTACATGGATTATTAAGGACATCTACTATGTGGATTTGGCTTATTCACTGTGCTGGGGAGATGACATTGTTATTTTGATGCGAGTCTTGATGTACATTGTGTTGTGCGGCTACGAAGTGTTCTGAAGACGCCCGGGACGAGACTACGGTAAAAATATGTGAGATGTAAAATGTAGGAATATGTCAAAAAGAAACATAATCCTGTAGCGGTTTGTTGGCGGAAGACGATTCGGCGGCTGCAATGTGTTACGGTGTCAGCGATGAGATCTCCTGTACAGGAGTCTGCGGGTCTGTGTGCCGCCATATACTGCTCATACTGCTCCAATGTATACCGCATGTGCTGTTATACGAGAAAAGCCCCAAAATATAGTGGAATATGTCGGTATTTACCAAACTTGGGTACCACTGAGGTGCCACGTACCAGAATCAGTGTCTATATACTACTATATGGTTTTGTGCATGACAACCATAAACTAATATAAATCCACCACAATTTGTAATCTATGTGTAAGTTCATACTACTCAACTCAAGTTCATACTACGCAAACATTTTATTTAATCTAGAATCCAATAAAATCGAACATCCCTCCTCCCCTCTCACAGCATGTAGATTCACAGCATAGAGAAGCTGCAGCTTCATCTCCCTCCTCCCCTCTCACAGCATCCAGTTTCACAAACTGAGAAGTTGCAGCTGCATCTCCCTCCTCCCCTTTTACAACAATCAGTTCTACCAACGGACAGGTTGCAGCTTCATTTCCTCTCTCACAGCATGTCGGTTTACTAACACAATGAATCTGCAGCTGCATCTACCTCCCCCCTCTCACAGCATATACGTTTACAGCATAGAGAAGTTACAGAATGCACTTCCTTCTTTTCTTATCTCATGGCTTGCAGTTTCACAACATACTCAGGTTGCAGCTGCATCTCTTTCCTCCTCTATCACAGCATATGCTTTTGCAGCATACAGAAGTTGCAGCTGCACATCCCTCTTCACCTGTCTCATAATGTGCAGTTTCATAAACTCCCTCCTTCCCCCTAACAGTGTATAGTTTCAAAAACTAAGGTTGAAACAGCATGCAGTTTAACAAACACAAATAAAGATGCAGCTTCGTCTCCCTCCTCCCTCTCACAGCATGCACTTTAACAAACACAAAAAAGCTGCAACTTCATCTCCCTCCTCCCTCTCACAGCATCCAGTTTAACAAACACAAAAAAGCTGCAGCTTCATCTCCCTCCTCCCCTCTCACAGCATAAAGCTTCACAATGTAAAGATGTTGAAGCTGCACATTCCTCCTCTTCTATCTTACAGTTTCGCAAATTGAGAAGTTGCAACTACATGTAGAAGCCAAAAAGTTGCAGCTGCATCTCCCTTCTTTCCTTCCACGGTCTATCTTCTCATAAAACAATTACTTAATGCAGGTTCAAAAATGAAGGAATTGCAGCTGCATCTCCCTCCTCCCCTCTCACAGCAGGAGGTTCACAATCACAGCTGCCCATCCCTTCTCCCTTTCCCTACCATTTCATAGGAGTTTTCAGCATTAAGTAAGTTTGAGAACCCTTGAGGCTTGAACCGCACATAGCAAAACCCCTAATAAAATAAATTCCAAAGTTGCATTTTCTTGCACATCTACTGTACTTTGTCTTAATTCTGCCTCTCTCTACTTTATTTTGAAAAAGCAAAAAAATTAAAAATTCCAGCGACAACACGGCTCAAACTTTTGTCGCTACACAATAGTTAGATTTATGACTAGTATAGTGAAAATGATGTCATGCCCTTAGAATGGGGACCAGCTGGTGTGGCACGCCGCCTTTCAGAAGATAATGAAGTCCCACAGCTGCTGGTTCAATCAGCTGGAGCCATCGCTGAATACACGTTACCTACTAACTATCTGCTTCTCAGAATCCATTATAATGAGTCTAGTCTTTAACATGAAGAAATGTATCGTTTAGATAACAACATCAGTCATGTCAAGATAAAGAAACATCTGCAGCAGCCTTTAAACTTTACATATGGAAAAAGCCAACAAAAATTCCCCAGAAGAGGGAGAAAACAAAGTTTGGCGGAATATATGACCTATAAAAAAGTCATCGAAAAAGAAGAGGAACTTTCATAACTAACGATGAGTGGACCTGAAAAGTAAGGATTGGGTTTATGCTAAACAGTGCAGCTTCGAGTCCCTGAACTTCAACCATAAGTTTGGGTGCGGCGTTCAGCTCACAACCCCCGATGGTTATAGTCACGACCCGTTGGATTTAAAACCTTGGGGATATGGCGCCATGTGCTGCCATTGGCATCTACTTACTTTGCCAGCTGTATTTAAAGAGTAACACCACTGATCGGTGTCTGAACTGATCGCAGTTGTTACCAGTGGGGGTGCGTCTTTGGATTCATGCACTGAACAGATCTTTCAGGCTGAGCCTAAACGGGTGGGCTCATCTCTAATAATTCTAACTCTTTGCACCTGTCAGGATTCGGGATGTGTGGATCCACTGGCCGTTACCAGAGTCTAGGTGGCACCTGGTCTTCACCAGAGCCCGCTGCAAAGCGGGATGGTCTTGCTGTGGCCGGGTACCACCATACCTGAATTATAGTGAATTACAACCTATCTTATCATTGCCACGTCTTATCAGTAGACTTGGCATTGGGGGTGTCCTTTACATTCCTACCCAACCCCTCTCATTAGTGTTATTCACACTGTGGCATTACAAGCCTTGGGCACAGCTTAAAAGGGCTGGATGATCTTTGAGGAGAGGTCGACTCAAGATAGATTGTCAGGCTTTAGGGTAGTAAACCCCCTGGACCACCGCGGACAATGACACAAACTGACGCCTGGGACCGGAATCTAAGCGGCACCCGGTCTTCACCGGAGCCCACCGTAAAGCAGGATGGTCTTGCTGCGGCGTGATGCCACCAGGTCGTTCCACAGGTGCGACTAGCCTGGGGTGGCAGCCGAGGATGAGGTACCTTAGCAGGAGACAGTCTCGTGGTCAGGTCTAGACACAGGGGCAGGCGGCAGAGATGTAACATCAAGTCCAATCCCGGGTCAACAACAGGAGTTCCAGGCAGATGGGAACACAGGCACACGGGATATGGGCCGCGGAACCACCCGTGTCAGCACCATTTGATAGGTGGCACGATCACCGATTCCACCATTCCTGAGCAGTAAGCGCTCTTATTTTTGGAGCCCGATCTGGTAATTGGGGTTTTAACACTTTCAAGTGTGTGGAGAACACAGTCTGGTACCACCCACCAATTAGCGTATTTGGTAACAAATCTAACATAGCAGTGGCTATACATTACTTAGGAGATAAATATTCTCCTAACCACTGAATGTCCTACTATTATACAGTGTAATAAAGTAAAACCATGCCTTAGTCTACAATTATCATCATAGAAACTAATGGCATCACTCGGCTAGACCATCACTTTTTGGTTGTTGGGTGTAAGACTGCCAGAAAACTCACCATACCTGAATTATAGTGAATTACAACCTATCTTATCATTGCCAAGTCTTAGCAGTAGACTTGGCATTGGGGGTGTCCTTTACATTCCTACCCAACCCCTCTCATTAGTGTTATTCACACTGTGGCATTACAAGCCTTGGGCACAGCTTTAAAGGGCTGGATGATCTTTGAGGAGAGGTCGACTCAAGATAGATTGTCAGGCTTTAGGGTAGTAAACCCCCTGGACCACCGCGGACAATGACACAAGCTGATGCCTGGGACCGGAATCTAAGCGGCACCTGGTCTTCACCGGAGCCCACCGTAAAGCAGGAGGGTCTTGCTGCGGCGTGATGCCACCAGGTCGTTCCACAGGTGGGACTTGTCCGTGGTGGCAGCCAAGGTCGAATACAGAAACAGCGGGCAATCTCGTGGTCAGAAACAGGCAGATGGTCAATACAGACGGCAAGGATGCAAGGTCGGGAATGGAGCAGGAGGTCAGGGCTGGCAGCAAAGGTACGAAGTCAGGTTCAGGTCCGAGGTCAGAATGGGAGATCGGAATACAGAGGACACGCAGGGAAAGCTTTCTCATAGGCTTGGAGCGCTAAGATCCCGCGGGGGTTGCTGGGAGAGGCTGACTTTTAAGGAAAAGCCAGAAGTGGCCAGCTCCAATCAGCGGTGCGCCGGCCCTTTAAATCTGCGAGTACAGGCGCAGGCTGGCCAGCTGAGATGGGAGAAGGAACACGGAGAGGTGAGTGAGCAAGGGATCGGACACCACCACGGAGAGGGACACGAGTGTGCCTGCGATCCGATACACGGATCGCAGGGACACCCGTGACATACATGTGACTCATGGACTGGATTATAACTAGTGCACTGTTTTTTCAGAGAATGTTTTATAAAGGGACAATATTCTGTTACTCATTGAAAGCCTCTACAACCACTAAGTTAGCTGCCTCATGTTGATCTTCATAACCAGTAAACGTATTGCCTTATGTTAAAATGGTCCTTTAACCATCAAGATTTTCTTCAGTAATGACCATTTTAACAACTGTGTCCAACTGTTTTAATACCGCACTCTTGGTTGTGACCATTAAAACCATTCACCGTATCAAATATCTTTACAAGGATCTACAACACTATTAAATGAGGTTATGGGACTTCCAACGTGTGAAGAACATCCTTGATGTCCTTCCTTGGTCTTCAAAGATTCCCCCATTCACGCATATTTTCCCAATTGGCTGAGATATCTACATGGTCAAGGTAGAGCGTTATTAGGGAAGACCATCGCAAACTCAACCCAAGGCAATTAGGGAATCACCCAGATCGCGGGGAATAGAATTAGAGATGGGATTGAAGCAGTTAAGTCCTCGTTGAGTATCCGAGAAGAGGAGCGTTCACTGTAGGCCGAGGTCTGCATGACACAGACGGTTACAGAGATGCTATTAATGAATTTCTATTAATGTTTAATAATGCAGAGTGATTAAGACATTATCTCCTTTTTATTATCCTATATTCCTTCACGGGACGAATCCCTTCTCCGCGCCATATTTCATTACGAACAAATGTAAAAACCTACATTTTCTCATTTATATTAGATACGATAATAATTACACAAGATTACAGGACATTTCCTACAATGTGCTTCTTCTTGTTCAATACTTTTACCGTGACGGCTCCGTCTTATAATTCTTTTTGGCTCCAATTACATTACAATATATTATATAGAGCTAAAATTGGTCTGTAGTCGGCTGAAGAAACCTGTGGCTCGCCAGCGGATGGGGACCTACACGTCGTGAGCTTAGAACCTTAGTTATCTACCTGTATAGAAAAGATACATTGTAACTTCTGGGCCCTAATGCTAAATCTATAAACATAATGGGCTACTCGTATCAAGATAGGGTCTGTAGGTTTGTTCTTAAGTTGAATTTGTATGTAAGTCGGAACTGTATATTTTATAATTGTAGCCCCAGCAATAATTTTTTGGGTTTCTGTGACAATTGGATTTTAAAAATGTTGGGCTGTCATAAGAACAATAAAGATTCATTACAGAGGCCTTTAAAAACTGTTATAGCTGTTTAATGTAGGCTAGGGCTAAAGTACAGTAAATTACCAATATCCAGAGGTCCGTTTGTAACTAGGGGTCGTATGTAAGTCGGGTGTTCTTAAGTAGGGGAGTTCTGAAATCCTTAGCTACATCCCTTATTTCACAATAGGGAACATTAGAAGTGAAATATTCCTTAAAGGAACCTGTAAGGTGATCTCTAATGCCCTCCAATCTTGGAGAAGGTTATGTATATGATAGAATATGAGGGAGTCGAAAACAGGAATATAAAGTATAAATAGATTTAGCAAAGGATTTCTAAATTAGAAACTGTAAATCCTGGCCAGACTCCTGATAAAGAGACAATGAGAGTCCTGCTGAGCTTTTTGCCTCAGGCAGCACCTCCTGCTCAAGATGGGGGGCAGCATCAGGGAAGGAGTTTTCTGCAACAAAGCAGAATCTGTCACTTAAAAATGGCATCTGTTTACATCTGATGTCAACATGGGTGTGGGACACTGCATGGAGAACCCATTTACTAAAAAAACCTGATATATTACTACTGGATGGGGCACAGGGGCGGCATTCTATATATTGCATCAGGCAGCAGAGAGTTTAGGTTCAACCTTAAACCCCTACAGGGGGTCCTGTTTACCTTCCTTATGGAAGCTACAGTAATTGACAGTGAGAATCCTGGTGACCCAGCCCAAACAGACTGTTTGACTAATTTTGCTGATTCCACCTATAGAGGCTGATCCTACCCATAGAAATTTCTCTGGACAGTAAGAATCCTGGTGACCTCATCCAAACAGCCTGCTAGATATTGAGAATTTGCTGATCCCACCAATAGATACTAGATGACAGTGAGAATCTTCCTGACCACACCTACACTGGTTCATTGACAGTGAGAATTCTACAAGTCCCGCCCACACAAGCTGATTGGACAGATTAAAACCAGCGAATCAGTCCTGTGATTTATACAAAAACACAGTAGGATTTATATAACAATCCAACTGATCCCACCCACAGAGGCCGATTGACAACCATAATCCTTCTAACCCCACCTACACAAGCTGATTGACAGCTCTTAATCTCTACACTCATTGGATCAATCCTACGATGAAGACTGGTGTAATTAAACATTTTCAGAGATGGTAAATCCCATAAACAAAGGGGAAATCTTCATTTTTTTTAAGACTTTCTGTTCTTTAAATCTTTGGTAAATTTTTCTGCCCTTCCTACCGGCTCGTGCGTTCATTCTCCTCTCTGGATTCTGTAATGATGAAGGGGTTTTGGCTGTGAAGTTCAAAGAATCAGGAGGAGTTGAAACAACTTTATATTTCAGTGTGATTGGAAAGGGCACATTTGCATCGCACAGAGACAGACGATGTGGTGAGGGCTTCCAGGGTTTCACACCTGTCTGGAGTCAAGTGACAAGTCTACCGAGAATACGCGGAAAATACCAAAGGGTGGGTCACATGAAGGAAAGGGCAGAGGGTCATGTTCCAAATCAAATTATTGTGTCTACCTAATGTAGCAAGTTATACTGTATATCTAGTACATCTTAGCACTGGGCGGTCTGCACCATAAAGCTTCTGCTCTTGGACCCCTGTCTGTCCCAATTTTAAGGGGAGGGCACTCCTTGCTCTAGTGATGAACACTATTGGCCTGATGGGCCATTGGTGTGGACATCACACTCATAGCATAAGTGATGTATAGGCCAATCCCTGGCACCTGCAGTCAAGTTAGAAGACTGGGATTGGCCAACATGTCACATGACAACTTTTCCAATGGACCCATGGGAGTGTAAGCACCAGGAAATGGTTGGTAAGTGCTGAAGCCAGGGATGCTGTTTAGAGGGACAAGTGTAAAGTTTCCTATATTTTCCCCAAATGTTGTCCTTTGGGATTTCTACAAAAGACAAATGGGGAAGTATTGGTGGCTGAGAGGTCATGGTGGGTTATCCATTGCAGAGCAGGTCGTAGGCTTATAGTTCACAGAATCTAATCCAGCACATAAAGGGTCACCAAGCTTATTTTATGGGAAATCCAAGGATGAAAGATATCATCCGGAGAAGTGCAGGCCACCTAAGAGCATGGTCTATGCTCCCCTTTATGTGGGGGGGGGGTACTGGTGGTGTGTTGGTGAGAAGTGTTGGTGAGTTGTCCATTGCAGAGCAGGCCGTAGGCTTATAGTTCACAGAATCTAATCCAGCAAAACACCACATAAAGGTCACCAAGCTTATTTTATGAAAAAAAACAAAAAATGAAAGATATCATCCGGAGAAGTGCAGGCCACCTAAGAGCATGGTCTATGCTCCACTTTAGGGGGGGGGGGGGGGGTACTAGTGGTGTGTTGGTGAGAAGGCTACACTGATCTGGGAGAAGCTCAGACCATCTAAGAACATGGTCTATGCCCCCTTTATGGGGGGTAATGGTGGCGTAGAAGTGTTGGTGAGTTGTCCATTGCTGAGCAGGCTGTAGGCTTATAGTTCACAGAGTCTGACGGGTACACTGATCTGGGAGAAGCTCAGGCCACCTAAGAGCATGGTCTATGCCCCCTTTATGGGGGGTACTGGTGGCGTAGAAGTGTTGGTGAGTTGTCCATTGCAGAGCAGGCTGTAGGCTTATAGTTCACAGAGTCTGAAGGCTACACTGATCTGGGAGAAGCTCAGGCCACCTAAGAGCATGGTCTATGCTCCACCTTTATGGGGGGTACTGGTGGCGTAGAAGTGTGGGTGAGTTGTCCATTGCAGTGCAGGCTGTAGGCTTATAGTTCACAGATTCTGAAGGCTACACTGATCTGGCAGAAGCTCAGACCATCTAAAAGCTTTGGGCTTGGATCGGCAAGGTGTATGAACAGCTCAGGGCCCCATGTCACACTTATCTGCCACTGTCTAAGAGACAAAGTTATAACAATAGTTCTAGGTTGATGGAACGTTTAATACAACATTGCCACCTGGCGTGAAATAAGATCGTCAAGTGTCTGTGCCCTATGGAAGTCCCAGAAATCGTCTGTTTCTTCAAAGAGGGATCAATCGATTCCCGTATCAGTTGCCCTTTATTATAAATCTACCACAATGTATGATATTTTAGTGGGTGATCCACGTTAAGCCATCACCTATCGTCAATGTTCGACTCAACTGTGGATACAAATGTTTTTTTTTTAATTTCAAAAATATTGCAATTATATGTCAGATTGACTCATTTACGGAGATTTTCCTTGTGATACGGAGGAGATGTGCATCAATTCAAAGCGTGGAACACTCTATCCCATGGCCTATTTTACAATTGGCTGTTAGCACCGAGCCCTGTCCCTACTTTCTCATAATAAGACACGGAACAAAGACGAGACGTTTCAATATTTCCTTGCTGCAATTTTTTTTTTTTTTTCTATGCGAAATGTGTTAAGTAAGCTTTAAAATCCAGGTTGTAATCTGCATAGCGAGACAAAATACATAATGTGAAGATGAAAATATATTTTTTGGGGGGTATATAATTGGCATTTATCCTATGTCTATTAAAGATGAAATCTGGAGATGATGTGAGCCGGGAATTGGGTCATGGGCTTTGTGTTCCCTTTGAAAAACACTCTCTAGTGTAAATGAGACCTCGGGGTCTCATTTTGCATTTGACACTTTAATATGTTATAAAGGAGGCATTAATATTTCTCATGCTTTCGCAACACACGAGCCGTACATAGATTCTAGAAAACTTTTTATCAGCGCAGGGGAGAAGTGCCCCCTCTCTCCCCCCATAACCTTCATTTTTGCATTTTCCTGATTACAACCGGGCTGTGGACCTCCATATAACAGACAGAGCAAAGGTAAAGATGTTACAATGAGATTAAAACATAAAAATAGAGCAAAAACAATAATAATAGGGAGAGTACATAGAAGCCTGATCCAATTTACCATATATACTCGAGTATAAGCCTAGTTTTTCAGCCCAAAATTTGTTCTCAAAAACCCTAACTCGGCTTATGCTCGAGTCAAGAAAAAAAATTAGTCAAAACTTACCTTTCCAACGTCACCTGTAGGTCCTATGCTTGATTCGATGCTCCGGTGCCGCCGCGGGTCCTTCGGATCCTCATCGGCTTTCTCCGCTCCTCTTTGGAAGAATCCGAAGAGGACCGAAGGACCCAAGGCAGCAGCGGAGGCTGGCAGGCTATACACTACAGGGGTCTTGCTGGCTATATACTGGGAGGCTGTGACCAATGCATTTCCCACCCTCGGCTTATACTCGAGTCAATATGTTTTTCCTGTTTTTTGTGTTGAAATTAGGGGTCTCGGCTTATACTCGAGTGTATACGGTAAATGAAATTAAAAACTGCCTGGACTTGATGGGCAATGACAACTTTTTGAAATTATTTATATTTCGAGCAAAACTCACATATTTGTGATGCTTTATATTATTAAATTAGTGGTTTTTTTCACATATAAATTTTGCAAAAAAAATTGGAGAAATAAAATGTTCAATACAACGTTGGGAGCCAAAGGTAATTTTGTAGATTTTTCAATGAACATCAGGACATTGTGAGATCATCAACTACCGCAACTTAGATCTAGAATGAAGATCTGTGTAATTGCCACTATCCATGTACTTTCACTTAGGGTGAATATCAAAATAAACATCACCAAGGGTGTGTATTTAAAATATAAAATTTTACAATAGGATTTTATTATTTTACAAAAAAATATATATAATAAGCGTTTTTAAAAAATTTCCATTAATGGCTTTTTCTTTTGTTGATCGGTGAAGATCAAAAGTTGGTCTCAGATCGATCGCACATTGATGGCCAATCCCGTGGTCAAGGAAGGGTTAAGTGTTAAGAGTTAAGAACAAGGAGAGTGAAAAGTTAAGATTTTTTATGTTTTTTTTTTTAACGAACTACAGTTGTCACTTTGTAGGTTTTTAATTGGTGGAGTCCGGATGCTGACTAAACTACTAATGGAGGGATCGAGACAATCAAAAATGAAGATACACAAATCTACATAAAAACAGTTAAGAATGGATAACTTGACAACATTGTTGAGTTTTTTTTAGATTTTATACAGCTCAATCTTGATATGAAACAAATCTTTTAAGCCCATTAGTATTTTGTAGGTCAGATTTCTTATAGTGGCTTAGACAGCTTGATAAATGTAGCTCCATTTGGTGTTAATGTTTTGAGCAAATTTGCTCTTTTTGACTTAATAGTTGCAGCAAAAAGATACAACCAGTTTCTATGTTTTACATGGAAACAGAAGTGACATTGCGTAGTCCAATGAGGCTACTCATGGATGAAAAGGGTCCTGAACTTCCGTCCAGTGCAAGCCTGAAAACCAAATATACCGGTGAGACGCGGTAGTGTCACATACTCCTGAAAAATATAGGGATTTGGTCGGTGGGTAAAAAGCACTGAAAGTATCACTCACCACGCCGATGGAAAAGTAGTTATTCACGATGGAGTAAGGCACTGGGTCTCCCTTTTCATCTTTGTCATTAGGGATAACTTCAATTTTCCATCGGTCTAGAAGGACTACTGTGCCATTTTCGATGTCTTTGAGGAACTTCAACAGATTTTCCCCTTCGTAACCTGTGAAAAAATACATGAAATACAGTTATTCAATATCAACTATCACTTTGCGGTTCATATCTGAATCGGGGTCTACTGTTGGGAATTTATCTCTTTTCATGTCAAAAATAGATAAGTACGCAGCTCTAGAATACTGATGGAGACCTTGGTGGAATCAACTAGATCCCATTATTGGTTAATAGGGGACATCAAGAGCAATTGGTGTCAGGGGTCCTCACATTGTTTTTATGATAGAACTTGGGTAGCCAGAACATCTATCAATTCCAAAAACAGCACAGACTACATCTTCATGGTGGACAAGTGGAGAACCAACAACTACAAACCAAGACACTTAGGATTTTTGAAACTATTGGGGGTGCAGTAGTACGTAGAGCAGATGACATTACTACTAGAGATGAGCGAGCACTAAAATGTTCAAGTGCTCGTTACTCGGGTTAAACTTTTCCCGATGCTCGAGTGCTCGTATTGAGTAACAAACCCCATTGAAGTCAATGGGAGACTCAAGCATTTTTCACTGAAAGAACACATTGAAAGAAGAACACTGAAGAACACATTGCAGATGTTCCGTACATCTGCTAACTTATCGGAAGACACGCGTGCCGAACGGTATTCTTCACAATAGTAAGTTAGCAGATGTATGGAACATCTGCAATGTGTTCTTCACTGTGTTCTTTCAATGTGTTCTTCACTTAAATGATCATGTGTTCAATCTGTGTTCACTGTTTTAATTGTATTCTTCACTGTTCTTCACTGTGTTTCGTTAAGTAAATGCTCAATCTTGAGCCGGCGAGATACTCGTCCGAGCAACGAGCCATTTCGAGTACTCTAATACTCGAACGAGCATCAAGCTCGGACGAGTATACTCGCTCATCTCTAATTACTACTAATAAAAATGAAGATCCTGGGAATGCATGAAAATGTTACATTATCCACCAATTTCTTGCCCTAATTCCTATTGGGATCATAGTCCAATGGCTTGCGCATATTGTAATTATTGATTATTGTAATTATAGATGGGGGCACCATATTGAAAATTACATATTCACCAACGCAAAAGAAATAGTTTTGGCTATAGGGAGGGCAAAGGAAGTTGACCTTAGTCATTGTTGTTGTTGGGAGGTTGAAGGTCCTTAAGCCACATAAGAAGTCACTTTCATTATGAATGGGACATGGTAGTGTGGGCAAGGTGAAAATGTAGCATTGGGTCCCACATTACTACTTGGGTGAGGGTTGGTC
This sequence comes from Engystomops pustulosus, assembly GCA_019512145.1. NCBI lineage: Eukaryota > Metazoa > Chordata > Amphibia > Anura > Leptodactylidae > Engystomops > Engystomops pustulosus. Next base: position 36,015 of record WNYA01002337.1, read on the forward strand.
GGAAAGAGAAAGGATTGGGCTTACATTTCATTGAGAGGTGACCGCATTTCCCTAAACTCTAAAATCTTTGCATAATAACGATTTAATGTATTCTCAGTATTTTCACACTAGCAGTCTTCAGAGCCAGGTCTAATAATAACTCAGACTATGCAATGTTTAAGATCTGTTCCTACAACTAACAGGATAGGAATGTGGAATTAGGACTTGACCTTTCAATAAGTGAATCCCAAGGGTGAAGTAAGTCTAAATGATGTCACAGGAGAAAAACAACAGAACACAATGTGATTATGTCCAAAGCAGCAAGATGAAGCAAACAATCTAGTTCTGGGCTCTGACCCTGGGAATGTACGAGCTACCATGATGTGTGCATGATGCGCCATTGTCCACGTGTGCCATCACTTGGTATGACCCTAAAAACTGGATCAAAAAATTCTGCAAACTACAATCAATGTAGAGCACAATATTGGTTTGAAAAATGTATGAGAACATGTGCTGCGACCAGCAGGGGCTTTCGAGACCATGGGACGTCAATTAGACCATAAGAAGTCCTTTCGTCCAAGGAGGCCACTAATTGGCCGAAGATGATCCTGTGACCTCCTCCCAAACTTTTGGATAGGCCAGAGGTGCTTAAGACAGGAGATACCAGAATGTATACTGTATATCATTCATTTTAGTTGAAATGTAGTCATTTTTATATTTTTTTTCATAAAGGCATCATTCACCTCCAATACAAATGCCAACACATGGAAACCTTTACTAGGTGCCACTCCACCGATTAGAGCACAATTGATTTTTTTTTCTTTCCCTCCCCATTCCCATGCAATCAGCGCTATTCATATTGCTAAACAATATGCAAAATAGACCCTCTTCTGTCATGTGGGAGGTGCCAGACTGTCTGTTCCAGCCTAGGACTACCCAACTGAAATAATGGAACATTGGACTCTGGAGAAAAAAATTCCAACTTTTGCAGAATCAGAGAAGCAGCAGCATCTGGAGTCAGTGGTGAAAGGTCCAAGTTTAATTCAATTTGAATTAGATTGAAAAAATAACTACAGAAATTCAAAAATTTTAAATAAAAGAAAAAAATGTGAAACCTACAGTCATTACCAGGGGAATTTTATGGCCCCCACTCTTTGTTGGGGCAGGTAGATACATTTTAGACACATAAACTGAGCAAACAAATAGTTACACCAGATAAAGGGGTGCACACAAGGACAAAAACATCATCATAAATGGTCAACAATGATATGAAATTGGATTTTGCATCTCACAGTGTCTTCAGTTACACAGTTGAAATATATAAAAAAATACAGTATAAGGAAAAAATAAGGAAAAATATAATTTCTTTTTACCTCCTCCCCACCTCAAACATCTTGCCAGGTCATTGCCCGTACCCAGAGGTAGGATAGCCACCGGTGGTTGTTTGGTCAAATTGGCCTTGTCTGTAGAGAAAAAAAAATATTATTTCTTGTATTAGCAACTATAGTGTTCAGAAAGAGCCACAAGTGAGCACAATTTTACTGACCTCCTGAGGTTAGTCCTATCAACACTTACAAAATTAGACATCTAAAAACATTTTGCAAAGAAGAGAGAGTTGCAGAGAAAGAGAGAGTTGCATGCTCAATCCTTTCATTACCCTGGGGGACAACCCACCACTAGAGGTGTCTAGCAATGGCTCAGGGTGCATGCATGGTTGGCCAAGGTGTGCGTAAACGTGTATGGGGAGGGCAGGAACAACAGAATATGCCAACTTTATGATGACTCCTGCTTCAAGGCTTTCTCTTACCAATGCAGTCCAAAATCCATCCAACTGTCCCATCCCCACCACAAGCAAGAACTCGAAAGTCTGGAACATCTCGAAAGAAATTCAACCTGAAAATGAAGAGTCATAAAACAATAAATGAGGCTAATCCATAGTAGAAATATAGGTAAAGAACATTTCTTTCTGGACCTTTTTTTCCTTAAAAATTTGTCCCCTCAATGTTCACTGTCACCATCAGGCCTGCGAATGAATGCCAATCCACTGCATGATCCATTGGCCATCACCTTGTTGGTGACTCATCACTACGACCAGAGTCATATGACTTAATTAAAAGAAATTGAAAAGTAATCAGCTAAATTTTGGGTAATTTTTAACATGTCCCTTATTTTTAATGTAGACTTGGGCCAGAAACCGTGCAATTTATAGTATTACTATTATAAAAAAATGCATAATTAATGTAAGACCTATAAAATTGTCGGTTCTGGAGCGGTAAGAAGTGGTTTCTTCTGTTATTTTTATGGCATTTACTCCCCCTTGACAAATGTTTTAGGATCTCCGAAAACTCCTTTAATCGAAAATCTGTACCCAGCATGCATCCCACAAATACCGAAGTGCAAATTTCTTTTGAACTCTTACGACCCGCAGTCACTAGGCGGATAAACGTTGGAAGCAAAGCCATAACCGTAGACGCCAAACAATTATATCATCTATTAATGTTCCAAATGTTGACATGTACGGATGAGTAACAGGACCCAGCAAAAACTTTCCTGCAGTTTCAAAATTTTTATTTGCTCAAATTACAAATTCGAAATATAAATTTTTGGAAAAACCTTAAACAAATAGATATATAACCACACGAAGACGGAACAAAAAATATTATTCCGATAAATGTAAACATCCATACAAGACAAAGCCTCCTACCCCGGCATAGGTCCGATCCCAGCAAGACTGTAAACCTGTCGTGGATTTAGAAGGTACTGAAATTTCCGATGTATCCTGCAGATAAAAAATAATGAAAGAAAAACTTACAAGAAGTTTATGGAATGACAAAGACGAAACGTATGGGCGTTTTATGGCACAATAAAGACATAGGACTCATTCGGAGAATATTTGTTAATCTCCGCTAATATAGAATGTTTTTTCTCTTTTTTTTTTCCAGCCCTTGATAAATAATTCATTAATGTGATGGAAATTGTAAGAGTGAAAAATGGTTTTCATAATCTGATAGTAAAATAAAACTGAACACTCCCTGTTGATCACATTCACGGTTCATATATTAAGTAATGTCTTGTAAAATGAGGTATATTGATAATAATTATAAGAAAGGCAAATGATGAGCCTCGGCGATAAATTTACAAGCAAATGTGTAAGTCTGAGAACAAAAAGAGGCAAATTTTGCAAAGTGTGAAAAATGGGAGCAATGGAGAAGAATGGTATCGGAACTGGTGGCCGCAGGAACCAGTGGGTCAGAAGATAATGGCACAATGTACCAGAGGGTCCGGTAGAAAACAGACACAGATTGGTTGGGGTCAAGGCAGACGGAGTTCGGCAGTGTCTGGGTACAAGCCAAGGTCAGGGCAGGGGGTAGATCAGTATATAAGAACACAGGAGGCAGTAGAAAACAATCTACAGCTTTACAGGGGACTGGGGACCACAATGCTCAGGACTAGAGATGAGTGGACCCAATCATCTGGTTCAGACATATTTCCAGATTGGCATCTGAACAGCCAAACCGGCATATTGTTGTCCCCTGGCTTTTTGGACGTCAATCCACCAATATGTCCTGGTGAGGTGGCCAAACCCAATCATCGGGTCATCAGGACCTTCCTGTTGCGGGAGGTGACCAATATTGTGGAAGACACAAATAGGAAGAAGAAACTTTTAATATAAGTGTCACAGCCCTTTATATTATATGTGTATATTATAGTGAGAAGGAGGGTCGGTTGGTCAGGACCTGGATCTCAGTTATACAATTGGAGTGTGCAAGTCTGTCTGAGCCCTAATTCACACAACCGTAGGGGGGATGTATGGCACCGTACCGCTCCGTAGACAGGGAAAAGATAGGACTTCCCCATATGCATGGCTGTGCCTCTCTATGGAGAGGGGAAGGGTCACCCCTCTTCTATTCCAGCACACCGGCCCTATGCCCACCAGCCATATGTTCATCTGAATTTGCACTTAATGTCTGTTTTAAGACAACAATCAAAGGGGATATTAGAGTGCCCAAGACCTGCCAGGCATATGTTCGACAGCAAAGGTTAACAGATATTATAGGTTTCACACTAATTTACTAATAAAACATATTTTTATGGGCAATGGTGATGAGATTTTTGGGGTTTCACACTAATCTAAAATGACGTTAAAGTGTTCCTGTACATGAGTGCACTAGAAATGTCCCAAATATGGTCTATTGCCATTGGGGTGACATGGACAAATCTAGTCTAGGTACATGGGGACATAGGTAACCTTTCCAATGTGTGTTCAGATGAAGGACTGACAACGCCATAGCAGATGGATACTAAAGTATGCTGAGAAGCAAAGTAGTCAACACGGTGGGTAATGCGGCAGCTCCGTCTTCCAGAGGGTGGAAGGAGATTGATGCTTGGAGCCACCAACGTTACAACTGGCCTGTGATAGTCTGCCTTACCATCCGTTTTATGTGCAAAAGTTTATAGGGTGTTACCAGTATAGTATAGTAGCGTATAGTACATAGAGTACCGCCAACCTGCCCAACATATGTTCCATAGCAAAAATTGCACAAATTGGTAAACCAAGTACAGGGGATAAAATGAGGACTACACAATGAGGGCAAGACAAGCTCCGCTTATGACCCTGATGTTCTATGGGCATTGGTCAGAGTTTTGGAGACCCCCAGTAATCTGGAATGATATTACATGGTGTGGGTGCATGAAGTGCCCTTGACATCCCCAAGACATTGGTCAACTGAGTCTAGAGTTTCACTGAACTAAAATGGGGATAGAAGGTCCATGTGCACAGAGACGTCAGTCAAAGATAATCAAAGATAAAGGGACACATTTACTAAGGGTCTGTCAGACTCATTTTCGTCGGGTTTCCTGACTTTTTACCATTTTGCCCTGAATTGCACTGTTTTTTTGGTGGACGCGATCGGATTGTGGTGCATTGGCACCGGCTTGCATGCGACACAAATCGGGGGACGCGGTCGTCGAACAACCCGACTTATTCGGACAAAACAGGGAATTTAAAAACAAAATTGTGTCGCAAGATCAGCACTCACATGCACCGGGGAGAAGAAGGTGAACTCTGGCGGACCTCAGCGGGGAATCGACGGATGCAGGAAATTGGGCGAGGAGCTATGTGAATTGTGGAAGATCCGACTCCTCTTCGGACAATGCACAGTGGGGATCGCGACGGTACGGGTAAGTAGATGTGCTCCAAAGTTCCAGTATAAGATGCAGAACTTGGAGTCCTTGTACTTATGAATTCTCAAATGTTTGCCTCCCATTAAACATCAGTCAGTAATTATATTCAGAGCTGAGAGTTGTTTAACATTTCTCAATACAATTTAATAACACGCCAGCAATACCCTCAGCAGGGCTCAATCCACAACGACTGGGGGATCAGATGTCAATTTGTGAATATCATAAAATAAAATTATCTTAAAAATCTGCTCATCTCAGGACACAATCGGACCACCAAATAAAAGAACGACTCATCAGTTGGATAAAATAAGAAAATATCTACCTTTCACCTTGCTTCCCTCCACTTTTAGGATTTACAAAGACAAGTAGAGGATGTGTCCCTGGAACGGGGGTAATCTAGAGTAAAAGAAGAGGAACATTAGTGTGAATAATTATAATAAGACAATACAATACAATACAATGCTGCTGTTGGAAGAAAGAAGCCATGTTTTTTAACCTCAACTTTTAAGTGAGTGGAGTGGCAGGTTGCATGCCTGACCTTCCTCTTCATTCAATTAGAGTAGCATTTCCCTGTTCTGGTGTTCAGTGGGAGTCCTTGATGTTAAAATATATTTTAAACAAGAATATTGATCTCATCTTGGGACTACCCCTTCAAAGGGGTTTTCCAGGAATTGTTAAAAACTCTCCGGGGCATGAGGCAGGAGTGACAACAAAGAAAGTGAAAGTGTCACTCTCAACAATGTCTTCGATGATGAAAAGTTGGTCTAGAAATGTTGCCAATCATTGGCCAATCAGTGGCTTCCTTAGATCACGTGCCGTGACTTGTGATGTAAGAAGTAAGTCATGTGATCCAAGAGGCAAAAAAGGAGGGACGGGCACCACCCACACATAAAAACCAAGCTCCAAAACTCCCACTGTCCCGAGGATAGGCAGGCGTATACATCAACAGGAGAAGGAGGAATCCCGGGGGGGCTCAACCATGACAAGCAAGGCCATCATGAGGGCAAAGGAACAGTGGTGGCACTCAACCGGTGAACATCCAAAATCCATTATTAAATTCAAACGGAGGTGTGGCGGGACGCCAGACGCGGCTACGGTCCATTTCGCACTATAGAGCACTTCCTCAAACCAAATCAATTTGATTGAGGAAGCGCTCTATAGCTCAAAACAAACCATAGCCGGGTCCGGTGTGCCCCCCGCACCTGCGCTGATGCCATGAATTGAACACTAGACCAATAATGGACAATGGAGCTGGGTCAGTACACTAGAACCTAATCCCGATTTCTCATGAAGCCACGCCCACTTCCTATAAGGAAAAATCTGGTGTCAAATCAGATGCACCAATGTGCACCCAAAACCGGCAACATGTGGATGTGTTTTACATCAGAAACAGTAAAAAGATAAATAAAAGAAATAAAAATGTATATACATAATAGAAATAGAGCAAATTGGTATTTACCTCCATTAATTAAATTAGTACAATATTTATTTTCCATAAATTCACCAAATGAGTAAACAAAAATTAAAAATTCCTGCTAATCATTCATCTCATTGAAAATCCAAAGCGTTACGTGCGCTAATAATTACACTTGTCAAACATATAAGTAATACATTCTCTGCCGCTTAATATAATACTGGAACTAATTAAAATTGATTAAACATTTCACGGCTCTCGCTTATTACCCGGCTATCGACATTCCGCTTTCTTTTCATATTTCATCAATTTTTAGTTATTTGTTTCAATTTCAATAAACCATAAAACCATCTATTGTAGCGAAGGATAAACTAAAACTTAACATGACAAAGATGAAGTGCTGAGCCCCTGTCCCTATGGACTCAGGTTAATTAATGAGCCTCATCCTAAGGTTCTACATGATCTATTACTTCCTCTAATTAGAAGTAATAATCATGATCATTATTCGGGTTCGCTAGAATGGAATAAGATGAATGTGCTTAAGTATGATTAATAAGAAGGGAAAAAAAGAAGAAATCCACCTCCATACAGTAAGAACTTCTATCATCTTCTCATTTTACAGCTGAGAATTGAATTAACCGGCGTATGATGAGGGTTTTTTTTTTTTGGACAATTTTTTGTTTCTAATTTACGGCGTTATATTAAGCGGCAATTTAAAACCTCTTCTGCCATAATTTCTTGATCATTCATGAAAGACTGTAACAATTTAAAAGTTACAAATTCAATTTTTTTTAAAAATAAAATTATGAAATTATTGGCATTATATTCCTTAATTTATTTTTATTCTTTATTTTATTTAATTATTATTATTATTTAATAATGAGGGCGTATGATGAGGGTTTTTTTTTTTTTGGACAATTTTTTGTTTCTAATTTACGGCGTTATATTAAGCGGCAATTTAAAACCTCTTCTGCCATAATTTCTTTATTGTTCATGAAAGACTGTAAC